>CM047880.1:2790106-2873981 GCA_026212405.1 Petrea volubilis
TGATGATTGGTGAAAATAGAAAAAGACAAAAAAATTATAATATGAAAAAATATCAAGAATTATATTTTCATATCTCACTTGCGATTAATATATGTAACACATAAATATAACAAAAATGTTATGTAATTTTGTAATAAAAGATCTAGATCGCATTGTGAACACAAGAAATTGTAGTTAAGATGGTGAAAAGAATTTATTTTTGTTGTTGTATTATTACTTATATTGAAAATACTCTTTCTATTAATGAAAATTCATAATGGATTGATTATGTCACAAAATATACTAAATTGTGATGGATCCTTAACAAAATTTTGTGAAATAGAATTTGGTTACAACATGTGAAAAGACATTTATAATTTTGTGAAAACCAATTTTTTTTGCAGAATGTCTTTGAATTGTGATTGATTACTTTGTCTTTAAGAATTTTCTTTTATCTTTTTCGACAAATTACGTCTATACTCTTTGAGGTTTTTACAAGTTAGTTCCTCTTATTTAAAAAATGCAATACTCCTTTAAGATTTAGAATCTTTTTGTAAATATTATTAGAAATGTCCAAAATATAATTTTTATACAATTATAGTAGTCAACACATCCATCAAAAATGCGTTTCATTGAATCTGACTAATTCACTCAATTAATTTTATTATTTGACTTACTTTCGCACTAATCTTATTTATACCACCATAACCACCATTGGGTATCTTATCTATAATTCATAGTGCCCTACTTTTTATTTATTTATTTTAAATTGATTTCATATTTAACTTTTATATTTTAAACTTATCAAAGTTACGTGAATCCTATTTCAAACCCAACCAAAAATGATGAACTATCTATAGGAATTAATTTATAATAATTACATTATACTACAAGCGGTGTGTAATTTGCCCTTCTTTTTTTTTTGTGGTGGTTAATTCTCTCCCCATATTAAAACTGTTTTTTCGAGGATTATATCCTCAAGTTTTGTTGAAAAAGTACCTTAATAGAATATGTTACAATTGAATTAGTATTTAATATTTTATTCTAAAAATAAAGGCTAGGCTCTTTATTACAAGTGATAATGCTAGTGAAATCCCCCACTCTACAAATCAATGTCTCTTTATTTTGGTCTCCTTTACAACAAAAAAACCCACCCCACCCCAGACTCTAAGTGGTGAGTGACTCAACTCCAGTGCCCCCCCACCCCAACCCCGCCCCCCTTCTCCTCTTCATTCTTCTTTGCCATTCCAGCTCACTATCAGAAAAAAAAAGCTGCACAAAGTTCATCAGAAATCATTTCTTGGTTAATTTGCACTCTTGGATCTTTGAGTTCCCATTTATGGTGTGAATTCTTGACTCAAAAATGCGGTTGCTAATGCTGGTGCTTCCCCGTGCTTTGAGTCAGTCACAGTTCTCTCTGTCTGCTGCATTTATTAACCTCAGTGTGAAGATTCAAAGAGAAAGCTCTGTTCTTGACTCTCAAGTTCTTCATTCTCGATAGAGCCCCCCCCCCCCCCCCAACCCGCCAAAATCTGGGATTTGCATTGAAGAGTCAAGAACTTTTCTATGCTCCTCGGAATGATTCAGCGTAATCTGGCAAGCCCTTTACCTCTATTTTCTTGCTCTGTGTTGTGTTTGTGTGATGTGGATTTCTTGTTTTCACTACCCAATTGGTATAGCTGAAGTGGGCAAGAAAGTCACTTGCAGATCTGTTGACCTGAGTTCATACTTGTTAAAGAGATGGTTTGAGTGTTAGTGTTTTTATGCTTGAAAAGATTAGTGCTTTGTTGGCTGCATGTCATCCAAATTGAAGACTTTTTTGGGAAATTCATGAGAAGTTTCATGGTGCAATTAATTTATGTTTAGATATTGCTCTAAAGATGATTATGGTTTGGGTTGTTTAGCAGTTTTCACCTAAAAGCAAGCACATTTTTACTCTAGGATTCTCATCCAAAAGTTTTGCTAGAATGTTTTTCAATTTCTTGTTTCTTCTCTTTTTGTACTGCTTTTTTTTTTTTGCTTTTTATTGGTGGAACTCATGGAAAAGAAAATGTTATGAGAAATTGTGGGATAACAATTAAGTCTTCTTTGTGGTGTTTGTTTTCTCAATTTGGGATGAGAATTTTGAGTCTGAGAAAAGTGGGAATTCAATCAGTTGTTGTTCGTTCTTTCTTTCTTTCTTTCTTTTTTTTTTTTTTGATGGGAGTGTGAAACACTCTTCATTTAGAACTTGGTCATGATGAAGTCTGCTTTTGTTTGCTTTTAATTCACTTTCTTGCAAAATAAGCTTGTTGGATTACTCTTGTGAGCTAGAAGATTGTTGAAAAGAGGACATGCTTTTACCCCTCCTCTCTCTCTCTCTCTCTCTGTAGCACATTTTCTTTTATTTTGTTTCCTTTTCAGCTGTTCCTGAACATGTTTAAATAGGGGCTGCCAACAATGCTTTTCTTTCAATATGTAGGGAGTTGTGAAAATCTTAAATTATTGCAGCTTAGAATTGCAAAGAGAGGGGGGGGTGGGGGGGGTGGGGAGAACTCTACTACGCTGCTAAGAGAAATTCAAAACTTCAATCATGAATTCCTAGCTGTATTTTTTGTTTGAAATCTTTTTGTTGAATACAATTCAAAATCTGTCTGAAATCTCTATGTTCAAATCCAATCACATCTATTTTGGTATTTATATCTTAACAACTTATAAGCATGCAAAGCTTGCCAAATCGAATTGACACACTACGAGCATAACTGTTTTCGTGCACAAAAAAATAATAACAATTTTCTTTTATTATCAAAAAAAGTGCTTCTTTCATTTGTTCTCCTTTTACACGATACTCCGAACTTAAATTTTAATGCTTCCATATCTAGATTCCTCGGCTTATGTTTGTGTTATTTATTATTTATGTTTCAGGTTATTGGATCTATTTGTCTTTCAACAAACTAATTTAGCTTTATTGTGTATCTTTTTCAGTGGATACTCTCATGAAACATAGCTCTTCCCATGCAATCCTATCTTGCCTCTTTGTCATTATCACTCTTCTCCCCACTGTCTTATGCTGACTTGACCTCAGACAAACAAGCCCTTCTTGCATTTGCCAACACCGTGCCCCATGGCAGGAAGCTTAACTGGAATCTGTTATCCCCCGTGTGCACGTCTTGGACAGGAATCAATTGCAGCATGGATGGCAGAAACGTGATTGGTCTCCCCGCCTACCCGGGGTCGGCCTTACAGGTCCCATTCCCAACAACACTCTTGGAAAGTTGACTTCTTTAAAAGTTCTCAGCCTTCGTTCGAATCGACTCAGTGGTAATCTGCCACCCGATATCCTCTCTCTCCTGTCTCTCACTACTTGTTCCTCCAAAACAACAACTTTTCAGGTGATATCCCAACTTCGCTTTCCCCTCAACTGAGTGTATTAGACCTTTCATTCAATTCATTAACTGGAGCATCCCGCTAACAATCAAGAATTTGAGTCGACTCACCACATTAAACCTTCAGAACAATTCCCTCACGGGGCCTATCCCTGATCCTGGCCCAACACGTCTCAGACATTTCAACATAAGCTACAACCATCTTAATGGCACAATCCCGTCTTCGCTACGAAAGTTCCCAATTCTTCGTTTCTAGGAAATTCTTTATGCGGGCCACCCTTAAATCCTTGTTCCCATGTTCTCCCACCTCTCCTTCCCTATTTCACCCTCTGGAGGGAGCCCGCGAAGGGAAAGCTCGAAAAGGAAACTTCCATTGGGGGCTATAATAGCCATTGCAGTGGGAGGTGGTGTGCTACTGCTTCTTTGTAGCTCTAGTTTATTTTTGTGCTGCTGTAAGAGAAAACAGAATGATGACGACGTGCCAAAAGTTAAATCTTCGGGTGTTGTTGGGAGGAGTGAGAAGAAGCCGAGTGAGGAGTTCGGTAGTGGGGTGCAAGAACCCGAGAAAAACAAGTTGGTTTTCTTTGAAGGTTGTTCTTACAACTTTGATCTCGAGGATTTGTTGAGGGCGTCAGCCGAAGTGTTGGGGAAGGGTAGTTTTGGTACTGCATATAAAGCCGTCTTGGAGGAGTCTACAACTGTGGTTGTGAAAAGGTTGAAGGAGGTGATTGTGGGGAAGAAAGACTTTGAACAGCAAATGGAAGTCATTGGAAGAGTCGGACAGCATCCAAATATTGTGCCTTTACGTGCTTATTATTACTCCAAGGATGAGAAGCTACTCGTCTATGATTACTATCCAAATGGCAGCCTCGCAAGTCTGTTGCATGGTACTGACTCTCTCTCTCTGTCTCTCTCATTAATGACTAGATATCTCAGTTTATTAGAAGAAACTAGCTTTCATGAGTGAACTTGTTGCGCAGACAAGAAAAAGGTGAAAAGAGGAGAAAAGTTGAGAAAAACTTATGTTTGTAATCAATAATGTAAAAACTTGTGTTTATAATTGTTTTGCTCATTGGATAAACAATGTTTTACTTGAATAAAACACACCTCCTCAATGTGTAGGTTTTATTTAATGTAAAGATGATATTCTAAATATATTTAGAAAATCCTCTTCTAAATGAACATAATTAATGTTTCTGGGAGAAAAAGAAAAATTGCATGAATCATGTTATTTTGTACATAATGATTCTTTTTCAATGACTTTTCGCGCGATTTCGAGTAAACAGGAAGCAAGGCTAGTGCTTGAAAAAACACCTCTGGATTGGGATTCTAGGGTCAAGATATCCCTAGGAGCAGCAAGGGGCATAGCTCATGCACACTCGGTAGGCGGTTCAAGATTCACTCATGGGAACATCAAATCAGCAAACATCCTCCTCAACCAAGACCTAGCCGGTTGCGTCTCCGACTTCGGCTTAGCCCCTCTCATGAACCAGCCAGGCCCCACGCCATCCCGGCAAGCAGGGTACCGGGCCCCAGAGGTGATCGAGATGAGGAAACACACTCACAAATCAGACGTGTACAGCTTTGGTGTTGTACTGCTCGAGATGCTAACTGGGAAGCAGCCCATCCAATCCCCAAGCCGTGGCGACGAGACGGTTGATCTCCCCCGCTGGGTCCAGTCGGTTGTGCGGGAGGAATGGACGGCTGAGGTTTTTGATGTGGAGTTGATGAGGTTTCAGAATATCGAGGAGGAGATGGTGCAGATGCTGCAGATTGCCATGGCTTGTGTTGCTAAGGTGCCAGACATGAGGCCCGACATGGATGAAGTGGTTAGAATGATCGAAGAGGTGAGGCAATCCGACTCGGAGAACCGGCCCTCGTCGGATGAGAATAAATCCAAGGACTCAATGTGCAAACCCCTTGATTCTTTTGGTAAAAGAATTGTTTACTCAATTGATTTCTGATTTTACTCTTGATTTTTGAGAAATTTATCTGAATTTGTCAAAAGCCCCATTTGATTGTTACATATGCCTCCAACTTGCATGGCGTTGTTCGAGGCCTGTGTGCCTTAGTGAGAGTGAATTTTGTGAAGCCATCAAATTTCATAGGAATTAAAGTGTTGTATCCGATTGTAATTTCTTGCAAACTCTTTGGAAGTATCTTGTTTCTCTTTTGTAACACCATTCTATTATTTGTTTATGGAAATTTATATCCAATAAGCTCTTGGGATGCCTCGTTTCATGAGAATCCTGAATATGTGATTTTGATTGAACTCAATCATTCATTTAACAAGTGTTAAAATATTCGTCATGTGATTGACCACTCTCTTAAAATTTTACACCAGTGTGATTAATACTGGCCCGACTAGGAATGCAAACGAATCGAGCTTGTTTGCAAGCCTAACGAGCCGACCTAACAAAGATTTGAGCCCAAATCCGAATAATTCGAGCCGAGCATGTTTAAGTTTCGAGCCAAATACAAGCCAAGTAATTCTTGTTTATAGGCTCTTTTTAATATTTATTTTAATTTTTATATAAATATATATATATAATTATAAATAATATATTAATTTTCGAACTCGAGCCTACAATTTGAATATAATAAAATAACTGAAAATATTTGTACTTGAGCTCGAGTCCGAGTTTTAAGGAAAGGTCAAGGCTCGGCTCGACTCGTTTGCATCCCTACGGCCTGGCTAAGTTTGGGTTTGGATACGAGACGTACCCATCATACATTTCACTTTATATTCGCGTGTCAAGTAGCAAGTAACATGCATTTGTCGAAATATATATTTTCCATAAAATATTTCTTCAAAAAAAAAAAAAGAAAAGAAAATAAAAAACCAAACACTTGCCAAGATTGTTGCTCTTTAGGCATTCGCGGGGCACCCCAGATATTTGAAGGTGGCATTTGAAAAACGAAGGGCCCTCCGCCAAACCAGAAAAAAAAAATTTGCTTGTTTTGTTTTTGAGTCGCAAATGTACTCTCCAAATCCCCACATTCATCATCATACTCTGCAATGTGCATGTTCTCTCATTAAGTGTTATAAAAGCTCTCTGCAACGGCGGCACCATTGCATCTTCTCAAGGCAAGTTCATGCAGAAGAGCCTCAGCCGCCGCGTCTCCTAAGCTACGACGAAGCCAACAATCTACGACAAACGGCGCGATGGCTGGCGGAGCTGCAGCCACCACGTTCTACGATGGCGCCGGAGACTCCGAATCCATGCGCTCTGGCCGCCGTGGCAATTCCTGCTGCGGCTGCGTCGCCCTCATCATCTGCGTCCTCATCCTCTTCGTCCTCCTCGGTGGCGGCATCTTCTTCGCCTTCCTCCAATCCAACCTCCCACAGGTTCCGTCGTCCATTTTTGCACAGCTTCATGCAATTGACTTGTGCATTAAATATAAATAAATAATTATAAATTTTAATTTTTTTTCTTTCTTATTGGACCCATTGCAATTTGATGGGGTCCAAACATCAAGTTCATTGTTATCTATTATTTGGGAAAATTCTTGCCCAAACCTGACTTGATTGTACCCAACCAATCATATAGCAAGTGTTGATATACTTGTCATGTAATTGGTCACTCTCCCTAAACTATACATCAATCACATGACAAGTGTAAAACACTCACCACCTGATTAGTCATGGTGTGGGCGAACTTGGTGTGGGTAAGAATTCTCCATATTATTTGTGCATATGTACGTGTGTGTGTGTGTGTGTAAGAGTCTATTTGGATGGACTTTTTCCATAAGCGAAGCACTTACTTTTTGAAAAGAAAAAAAGCTTTAGTGTAAAAAAAATTGTGTTTTGGATGGAATTTTTGAAGAAAAAAAAAGCTAAAATGTAGCTTTTTTTTAGAAACTATTCAGAATAGATTTGAATAAAAGTGTATTTTAAAGTACTTTTAATTACTATATTCAAATACAGAATTGTTTGATTTCAAAAAAAAAATCCGTTTAAAAAAAACATGGCTCGAGAAGCTCTTTTTTCGTTTAACCTATCCAAACGAGCCCTAATTAGAACAACATATAACATTTAAAAAAATGTCACTGTTTTTTCCTATTTTATGCACTTCGATCATTTATCTATGAGTGAACCCACTGAAAAAATAAATAAATAAATAAATAAATTTTCTGGCTCCTCCACTGCATAGGTTCGCTTCCAGCGCCTAGACGTCCACAAGCTCAACATTTCCCGCAGCGGCAACGGCCACCACCTGACGGCGGACCTCTCGGCCTACCTGAACATCACCAACGGCAACGGCAAGGTGGAGCTGGGGTACAACTCGCTGGCGGCTTCCCTGTCGGTGGGCAACGTGAACTTCCCGAAGGTAAAGCTGAGGGACATGAGGCAGCGGCCGCACTGGGCGACAAGGGTGAAGGTGAGGACGGCGGTCGATAAGAAGGCGGTGGAGGAGGCGGAGGTGAAGGAGCTCCAGGAGTACGACAAGGCACACATGATGGTGCTCAATTTGGTGGTGAAGGGGACGGTTAGCTTCTTCGTGAGTGGGAGTAAACTCATTGCTCTCCCCTTCAAGATGGATTGCCATAGCATTGATCAGTCGGAGGTTGACATGGGACATGCACCAAAATGCAGATCTCAAATGACACTTTCTTAAATTAATTAGTAAGTCCAAAGTCCAAACATAACACTTTTTATTTGGAAAATTCTTATTCGAATCTAGTTTGTCTGCACCTGACCAATCATATAGCAAGTGTTGATACACTTGCCATGTGATAGGTCACTCTTCCTAAACTATACACCAATCACAAGGCTAGTGTGAAACACTCATCACGCGATTGGTCTCGGTGTGGCCGAATTCGATGCGGGTAAGAATTTTCCTAGCTGTTTATAGTAGAACAAACATTGCTTATAAGAGTTTAGTTGTCTCTGTTTTTATTTTACTTTTTTTTTTTCATTTTCATCTACTTTTTGAATCGAAAAAATGTAGTTGTTTGTAGTGTTTCTAACGACGAATGTTGTACGAACTTTAATTAATCCTTGCAATGGAACAATACACGATCCATTTAAACGATAATATTTATCTCAAAATTATCTGGTTGATTCTGACGTATAAAAAAAAATAGTTAATGGGATCCACAAATTTCGAAGCTTTTTTTAGGTAGGGACGGAAGCAAAAATTTTTATTTGGAGGGACAAGATTAAATTTTTATAAAATGTTAAAGGTATTTTTATTACTTGAGGGTTGACGAAATCTAAAATTTTCAAAAAAATACATATAAGATTCATCTCAAATAGTAGGGCATCGTGCGCCGTCCCATGTATGCTCCGTGACAACAACAATCGTATTTAAATGTCGTTTTGTTCAATTTATTTAACTATTTATTCAATTTGTTTTCATAATACACAAAATTGTTGAAACCATCTTTGTCCAATAAAAAGTACAATATAAGAATGGAAATACAATTGATCAGGAGACTATATGGTTTTTTCCCGGATGGGATTTCCTACCCCAAAACGATGCCCCATCTCATACCCCATATTCTAAATTCATAACACGTGTAAAATCTAATTGGCATAACTAAATAATCTGCCCTTAAGTAAATCTTGAAGATTTACACGTGTCATGAATTTAGAGTACGAAGCATGAGATGGGGCATCGTTTTGGGGTAGGGGATCCCGTCCGTTTTTTCCCCCTTCAAATCATTGTTTAACACAATTGTGTAATATTTTCAATTATGCACACCATAGGAGTGACATGTATAGAGACAAATGGTTGAGATATGGAAAGAGAACATTCTAATTTGAAGAAAAAACATAAAAATTTATTTCTATATCACATCTACTCATTTATATGCACATTGTATTATCACTTGCACTAGTAGAAAAATGACGATTTGTGCCGGAATTTGCAATCAATCTTTGTTGAAAATTGGTCGCAAAATGCTTTTGCCACCGCATTTGCGACCTATTGGGGTCGATGGCAAAAAACCTAGTCGCAAAATTTGATACCAAATTTGTGACCGATCATCCTTGCGACCGAAATGCGCAAGTCGCAAAAAATGCTGACATGGAGCGTGGTGAGGGTGTTTGCGACTGACTAAGTTGGTCGCAAAATTGGTAAATTTTTTTCGTATTTGTGACCAGCCGCGTTCGTCACTTAAAATAATTATAAAAAATAACCCAAGGGTGATCCGCTTAAATAAATTACTTTACTTTTCATTTGTAATAAAATTAAATAGTAAAAAGTACTCATATATAAAATTTAAAAAATTTATGATGTAATTTATTAAAATTTAAATACCTAATAAATAATATATATTATTTTGCACACACATCGAGTATGCACAAATAACTGGTACCAATTATTAACATATATATCTTTTCGTTCATTATTTCATAGTATTATAATGATTGATACTTTTAATTTATAACATTAGTTATACATATTGATGAAACAATTTTTTCAAAAAAAAAACCATTGAGGTGGGATCTAAATTGATAGGTGACCAAAGAATTTCAAAAAAAATTAAAATAAAAATTTTGCGAAGGACAAAATCGGTCGCAAAAGTGGGAATTTTGGGACCGAATTACTGGTTTTGCAACCGATTTAATTCGTCGCAAAATTTTGGTTCAAAATTTGGTCATTTTTCTAGATCTGTCGCAAATTGCGACTAATTTTTTCGATCCCAAATTACATTTTTGCTAGTAGTGTTAGTGTAATACAAGATTTTTTCTCTTTGTTTTTTTTTCTTTTATTAATTTGTAATAGAAGATGTTACATGATATGGTATATATATGTGTGTGTGTGTATATATATTACATGATTTTCTTTTAGTTTGATTTCCATGGTGTCACATTTTTTTCCATTGAATGACAAAATGTAGCAAATCAGCCATTGAATTATAGATATTAGAGGTTAATTTATTTATAATTTTTATCAATATAAGGGGTTGATTTATTATACTTTTAAATGCCACATGAAATATAATTTAGGGGGGCAAAGTATAATTAACCTTTTCTTTATTGTAAAACGGTGTGAGCGATACGCAAGGGCTCTTTTTATAGGGGTATATTTGCTAAGACATTTTCGATGAACGAATTAATATCAAATTCTTGCATATAAAAACATCCATAATTATTCATAATTATGGTACATATAGTTTCAGCAAACAATTAAAGACTGTCTTTAATAATATAGTTTTTCAAAAGGTAAAATATATGGGACTTGCGGTCAAATTTTCAATATTCACATGATATACATATATATTGTCCACACTATATGTCATAATTTGAATTTTGGTACATAAAATCAACTTCTGAAATTGTGCATTTTCAATGGTGTTAGGTGTTAAGTGTTAACTCCTTTTTGAAATTATTTGGCGCAGGTTTTAATCAATTATAATAGAAACATGGATAGACATCATCTTCTCGAGTATAGATTCAAAAGATTAGAATTATTTTCTTTCTTTTACATTTTTCATGAGCTTTTTTAACAATTATTGTTGTAGCATTATCAGGCTCCTTTATTTTTTATTTTATTTTATTTTTTTTTTGTGGGAGAAATGGGCTATAACCTATATGTATTGTACTTTTAGCTCTCTTTTGGTTTGCTCATGTTTTCTTCATGTTGGTTTTTTGGGTACTTAAATATATAAAACTATTACTATAGAAATAAACTAGTATTTGGCTTTGTTTTTTTTTTTTTTTTCAATTTAGAGGATAAAGTTTTTAAGAATTTATAACCTATATTTAGTACTTTCTATTCGATTTTGTACATATGTTATGAATCAAACAACGATGTAACAATTAGGAAGAATGAAAAAAGCATATAGGAGATTGGGACAAATCCTTATGTTCAAATCTAGCGTTTTCCAATTCATTTGTTTGTCTAAAGAACTAATATTATTTAGAGTTCTAAAATAGCGAATTAGAATAACCGTCTTTTCTCTCTCTCTCTCTCTCTCACTTTCTTGTATAGGATGTTTATAATTTTTCTTGGCGAATAGTTGGTAAATTTATTACACGCTCTAATCTATATGTAGATGTCGATTGGAAAACATTCTCATACATACGCACACACTCACTCAAAGGGGAAAGAGGTAGAGGACAAGAGGATTTGAACTCAAGATCTCCCTCATATCACTTTCGAATCCTCACCACTCAACTTTGAGCCCCAGTATCCAAAAGCATCTAATTGGATGATAGAAATAAGGTGGTAAAAAGATTGGGTTGGGGTGGGGGGAATCAATAAAAGTCAATAGGTAATTATTTTCATATTCATTTTAGTTTTTACATTGATGCTTTCAGAAAACATTAATAGTTGTGTTATTATTATTATTATTATTATTATTATTATTATTAATGCACTAAAAAAAGCAAAAGCTATATGTATCTATATATATAGGTATCTATTGTGATGATTAGAGTACGTGTTGTTTTTATGCATTAAATAATAATATTAATTTATAATTCAAATATGACATGAATATATAAAGGGCAATGTCACGTTAATATATTGATATCATTGCTGAGGCTACAAAAAGGAAAAAGATAAATATGCAAAAATTTATAGGAGAAACTAAGAACATTTCTTGTGAAAAAAATTACTAATATTATCATTGAAATTTAGAAAGGTATTACAAATAATGGACCAATTAATAAATATATTATTTTTATTTTATAGAGTTATGCTATTTATTTTATATGCAAGATAATACTTAATACTGACAACAATGATAGCATTATTTTTATTTTATAGAGTTTTCCTCCTTGCTCTTGTTTCGTTTCCTTGTTTTTAGTTTTTCCTGTTTTGTCTTTTGGATTGCATTTTCTCTCTTGTTTTCGTGTAGGTCTGGGTAGTGCTTTGGCGTCTCCGGTGGTATCTCGGGTCTGTACTGGTTTTCGATGGACGAAGAGATCGCGAGAATGAGTAGCGTCCTCTCTTTAACCGCTGAAGAGTATGATGGGGAGGAGATGCCGTTTGGTTTGGGGGCTACCAACCTGTTTAAGGGGGGTTTCTGTCTGGTGGGACGGATACTATCCCACAAGACGTATCATTTGACTCCTTGCAGCATACGCTCGTGGCCTCTTTTTACACTATTCAGGGTTTCTCGGTGCGTAACCTCGCTAAAGGACGTTTTATTCTCGAGTTTAACCACCCCTATGACCGGAATCGGATTCTGAATGGTGGTCCGTGGGCTTTCGACAGGAACCTCATTGTGCTGAATCACCTTAAGGATGCCGATGACCCTATGGCAGTTAATCTGGACTTCTGTGATTTTACAGTTCATGTGAGTGGACTCCCGTGGAACAAGCGAACGCAAGAGGTGGCTGGGTTTATTGGGAATAAGATTGGGGAATTCCGTGAGGTGTGCTCAGTGTCCGGCAATTCTCAGAGCCAATCTGCGTTCAAAATCCGAGTCCGTATTAATGTTACCTGTACTTTACGGCGTGCACTGAGACTCCGCAGTGCCTCAGGAGATGACTTCATTGTAACTTTCACATATGAACGGCTCCCGAACTTTTGTTACGTCTGCGGGAAGTTGGGTCATAACAAAGATCTCTGCCCGATCCACCTTTCGGTCGATCTTTCTGGCGTTGGCGAGGACCTACCCTATGGTCCTTGGTTGCGGGCGGCAAATTATGGGAGGGAGGGCAGCAGAATTTTAGGGGCCGCAGCATATTCGAGACCCTCTGAAGGCACCCGACCGGTTTTTCGATGCCATACCGTGGCGGGGGAACCACCGGGAAACCAGCCGGCTCGGGTTCAAGAGAACCGTGATAATTTCCAAACCAGTGTGCCTCCAGGAAATCTTTCCATGCATACAGAGGGTGCCCCACAAGGTATTTCCGGATTTTCTGGTGATTCACCTGTTCTCCACCCCCATAATAGCCATGCATTCGGCCTCTCTTCCTTAGTGGATTTCCTCACCCAAAGCCCAACTAAACAACTCTCCACCCTTGAGAAAGTTGGGGTGGCCCAATCCTACAGGCCCAGCACTACCACTTCCTCTCAGCCCTTTAGCCCACCCTCATCCACCCCCTCTGATTCACAGCCCGTTCTGATCCCCTCTTCCCCCTCCCCTCATCCTCCGGCCCAGAAAACCCAGCAGCCTCTTGACGGTTGCCCCTCCAGGCCCACAACCCCAGTAACTGTTCCCCCCTACATCAGTTCGACCCTTTGCCCCTAACCAATGTTCACCTGTCCACAAGCTCCCTTCCTTCCATGGTGACAGCTCTTCCCTCTCCACCGGACTCTACTAATCCTACTCCGATATCGTCCTCCCCTCCTCCCGTTCACCACTCCCCCCTCCGTTTCACTTCAACGCCAAAAGCCCCCCCCTCAACCAAAGGAAAACGAAAAAAGAAAAAGTCTTTAAGTCCCCAGTCTAAACAGGCCCCGATTCCCTTTAGCAAGCGGAAATTTGGGGAATTGTCAGCTTCTCCGGATTATGCCCCGGCTGCTCCCTTGACTAAACGACCTCATCACTCTGACCCCAACGGGATGGACTTCTCTTTACCAGCGGCGGTTCCTGCATGGCAGGACCGCCGAGCTCAATGAGTGCTTTAATTTGGAACTGTCGGGGTCTTGGGGCACCCCGAACAGTTCGCTTCATCGGACAGCTGGTCCGTGATTATCGCCCCTCCTTGGTTTTTCTCTCTGAAACCAAGGCAAATGTCAAGGAATTTGATCGTTTAAAGGAGAGACTGAATATGCATGGTGTGTGTGTAGCTTCTATTGGCAGGAAAGGAGGTCTTGCTTTGCTGTGGGACAAAAATGTCCCGGTTACACTTCAAAGCTTTTCCCAGTTCTACATTGACGTTAATATCAGCGTGGGCAAGGGAGATGAGCTTCGGCATTTCACCGGATTTTACGGGAGCCCAGAAACGAGTAGGAGGAAAGGTTCATGGTAGTTATTGGAAACACTCAGCCGTATGTCTTCTCGTCCTTGGTTATGCGGCGGGGATTTTAACGAGATTCTTGATCATTCGAAAAAGAGTGGCGGACAGAGGCGGCCGAATGGCCAAATTTCGGATTTTCGCTCGGCTCTCAATCTTTGTGACCTTCAGGACCTTGGTTTCGTGGGGGACCCTTACACGTGGTGCAATAAACGTGAGTTCCCTCACACGATCCGAGAACGCATTGATCATTTTTGTGCCTCCACTAATTGGTCTGAGTTTTTCCCTCAGGCTTTGGTTGAGCATCTCCACACGATTTATTCTGATCATATCCCATTGCGCATCATCTTTGACGGCGGCACCCATCATGCTTCACAACGCTCAAAGCTCTTCCGTTTTGAGGCACACTGGCTTCGGTCTGCTGACTGTCAACACATCCTCGAAGCTCATTGGGTTCCGTCAAATGGGAGTGGTGCCGTGGATAGGGTGCGACAAAATTTAGCTAATTGTCAAGTGGGCTTTCGTGGGTGGAGTCGCTCTACCTTCGGTAATCCCCGGCATAGAATTGCAAAGCTAGAGCAGCGAATCGATCAGTTGGGTAGGGGTCTCATTTCCGAGGATTCTAAGTGCCTTGAGGGTTGTCTTCGGGCTGAACTTGACGAGTTGTATATCCGGGATGAACTGGGTTGGAAACAACGGAGTAAAGTTGAGTGGTTACGAGAGGGGGACCGAAACACGGCTTATTTTCATCGTGTGTCTTCCAATCGGTATAAAAATAACAACATTCAGCGGTTGAGAAGGGAGGATGGGGAGTGGATTGAGGATGTAGCAGGAATTCAGAACATTATACTTCACTTTTTTTCAGCTATTTTCTCTTCTGCCCATCCGTCCTTGGAGGATATGGATTTGGCCCTCCGCTCAGTCCAGACCCGGGTTACCACGGAAATGAACGAAGCACTCCTTGCCCCGTTCACTGAACTTGAGGTAACTAAAGCTTTGTTTCAAATGTATCCGTATAAATCCCCTGGCCCTGATGGCATGCCCCCTATTTTCTTTCAATCTTTCTGGACTTTTGTCCGTGCTGATATCTGCTCCTGCGTGTTGGACTTCCTTAATAACCGTGTTTCTAACTCGGAGTTTAACCATACCCACATTGTGCTTATTCCTAAATGTCGTGCTCCGGAACACATGACTCAGTTTCGTCCGATTGCCCTCTGTAATGTGGTGTACAAAATTGCTTCCAAATCTATTGCGAACCGTCTCAAACCGCTCCTCGATCGATTCATTCTATGAGGAATCGATTCATTCTATGAGGAAATCTAGAAAAGGTAAAACTGGTTTCATGGCGTTAAAACTCGACATGAGCAAGGCCTACGATCGGGTTGAATGAACTTTTCTAAAACAAACTCTTCTTAGACTTGGGTTTCACCGTCATTTTGTGGAGTTAACCATGTTCTGTGTGTTGTCTGTTACCTATTCTTTTGTTCTGAGTGGGAGTGAGTTTGGTTTTTTACGTCCGAGTCGGGGTCTTCGTCAAGGGGACCCCTTGTCCCCTTATCTATTTCTTCTGTGTGCAGAAGTTTTCAGTTGTCTTTTGCGGGATAAAGAAGAGCGTGGTGACTTAGTGGGGGCGGCAGTGTCTCGGTATGCTCCCCGAATCTCTCACTTATTCTTCGCTGATGATACTCTTATTTTCAGTAAGGCCACGAGGGAGGCAATGTCACATATCCAATCAATCCTCGAGGTTTATGGTAATGCTTCTGGACAATTAATTAATGCCTCCAAGTCCTCCATGGTTTTTAGCCGGAATGTTCCGAGGGAGCTTTGGGAGGCCATAGCCGAGCTGGGGCAGATGCGTGTCGAGAATAGTTTTGACAAATATCTGGGCCTCCCCTTTGTGGTGGGGCGGAATAAAAGGGAGGTGTTCTCTTCCATTCAGGGTCGTATTTGGCATCGTATTCAAGGTTGGAACGAACGCACACTATCTCAGGCCGGAAAGGAGGTTCTTATCAAGTCCGTCCTGCAAGCCATCCCCTCTTATGCTATAGCTTGTTTTAGGCTTCCGAATGTTTTTCTAAACAAACTTGAAGGCATGCTGGCTGATTTTTGGTGGCACAACAAGGGAATGCGGAAGGTTCATTGGGTCTCTTGGGCGAAATTATGTGTTCGGAAGGATGAAGGGGGCTTGGGCTTTCGCCTCTTGCGGATCTTTAATGATGCTCTCCTTGCAAAACAATTGTGGCGACTTGAGGCCTTCCCTGATTCTCTCTGTAGTCGGGTCCTGCGTGCTCGGTACTGTGGCCCGGCCTCCCTATCGCACGCAAAACTGGGATGTAATCCCTCTTTTACGTGGCGTAGCTTATTTGGGGCGAAGTATCTTTTGGATGCAGGTTGTCGTTGGCGTGTTGGCTCCGGGAAACGTATTAATATTTGGGAGGACAAGTGGCTTCCGAGGCCGTGCTCGTTTAAAGTCTTTTCTCCTCGTATCAATCTTGGACCGGATAACCTTGTTTCTAATCTGATCCTGCCATGCGGAGGGGGTTGGGATGAACAGCTGGTTCGCTCTACTTTTATGAAGGAAGATGCGGATATTATTTTGGCTATCCCTTTGGGCTCTTCGGCGATCCCCGATACTTTAGTTTGGCATTACTCTTGCAATGGCTTGTTCTCAGTTAGAAGTGCTTATCACTTGGCAAATTCTATGATAGCCGTTCACTCCCCGGGCTCGTACCGTCAGGTCCCCTCTTGGCGCTTTCTTTGGTCAGCTTCGGTTCCGAATAAGGTTAAGTTACTTGGATGGAGAATCTGTCGCGAGGCCATTCCCACCTCGAGTAATCTGGCTTTCAGGCATGCGGGTCTCCATGAAGGTTGTCCATTTTGCAAGGCCGAAGCAGAAGACTCACACCACGTTTTTTTGGCATGTTCGTTTGCGCGGCAAGTGTGGGCGCTAGCCAATTTACCTTGGCGCTTACTTGACAGTTGGTCGGCGGGAGCAGAGGATTGGCTGCGTTTTCTGCACTCTAAACTATCTCTTGAGGAGTTTGGCTTGCTCCTCTTGGTGCTTTGGAATTTGTGGTTTAGTAGGAACAAGTTGCTCCTGGAAGGAAGTCCCTCCTCCCGCTGGATGTTGTTAAGGCAGCCAGAAACCAGTTGCAGGCGTACACTGTTGCATTGCAGGCAAGCGCTCCAAAATCTGTGAGTGTCGATACCCACATGCCTGCCAGGTGGGTGCGCCCTTGTGTGGGATTTGTTAAAGTTAACTTTGATGGGGCCGTTTTTGGGGGGGAGTCACCATCTCTGGGAGTCGGGGTGGTCGCACGGGACGCTCATGGTTCTTGTCTTCGATGGGTGGCAAAGAGATTTCCGATTCCGGGTGGGGCGCTTCACGCCGAGGCTCTTGCTGCTCGCGAAGCTGTTCGACTTGCTCATAGGATGGCGTGGCCGCGGGTCGTTTTTGAAGGTGATTCTAGCTCTCTTATCCAGGCGTTATCCAGCCCTGGTCCAGACTCTTCTGCTATCGGGCCTCTCGTCCAGGATATTAGATTGTTATGTCTTGTGTTTAGTTCTTTTCAGTTCTGTTTTGTCCGTCGTTTGGGGAACCTTGTCGCGCACCGGCTGGCTCGTAATTCAACTTTTGACGGGTCGGAGTTGAGTGTGGCCCCTTCCTTTGTGGAGCTTGTGCTCGAGGCGGAGGCCTCCTAGGTTGGTTTTGTGCTTGAGTTTGCATTCCTGGCTGTTTTTCTGTCAAAAAAAAAAAAATATATATGAAAAAGATAACAATATTACTAATAACTTAATAACTTATAAATTTATATACGCACATTTCAATTTTTGAAAGTTCAAAAAGTTAAATACATATTTTCCCTTTATATATATTGAAAGTATAAATTAATATCTATTGAAAGTATGAATTATTTGGCAATGTAATATATTTCTTTAATATATGTACCCAAATGACTAATATTAATAATATCTAATATTAAAAAAATGACTAAATTAAATGATAGAATTAAGGTAGTAAAGAAAAAATATGGGGAATTGAAGAGTCATTTGCTAATTATTTCATATCCTTTCACATTGATGTTTTCAAAAAACATTAATTATAGTATTATTATTATTATTATTATTATTATTATTATTATTATTCAGAATCACGTAATACACTAGAGAAAAAAAAAAGCAAAAGCTTTAATGACCTTTAACATATTTATTGTATTTATACAAATATAAATAGTATATATGTTTATAAATATCTACTGTAATATTATTTCTTACATATTAGATAATATTAATTTATAATTTACATATGGCATGTATATATAAATGCCAGTGTTACGTTAGCATATTGATAAAATTGTTGAGACTAGAAAAAAGAAAAATAATAAACTAGTACGAATTTATAGAACAAACTAAGAACATTTCCTGTGGAAAAATTTGCTGATATTATTATTGACATTTTTAGTAACTTATTATAAATAATGAATCAATTAATAATTATATTATTTTTATTTTATAGAACTATGCTATTTATCAATTTTATGGCAGAGGTGTATAAAAAATTTGAGCGAATTTTAATAAGTTAAATCAAATGGTATTTGCTTCAACTTCGAGCTTAAGTTTGAACTTTTTTTAAAGTCAAAGTTCAAGTTCATATATAGGTTTTTTAGACTTGTGCACTAAAATTATATTTTTTCTCTTATTACCATTATTATTTTTTTATTTTATATGTAAGATTATATATAATAATGTCAATAATAATAGTCATAAAAACAATGTGTCTTATAATTAATATTAAATTAGTGTTACCATAATAATAATCTATTTAATTAATCATACTAACAATTTTATATTATAATATAAGATTTTAAGATTGTATTACATATGTTCACACAAATCTTGAGTCCGCAAATATAAGATAGGAAATAATATATGACAAATATTTGAATTTAAGGGAAAAGAATACATAATTTAATAGAAAATAATTTTCTAAGAGATTAATCCCCTAATTCTTCTTTTCGAATAGGTTTTGACCTTGAATAACGCTATTTGTAGATTCTTAGCTTGAATAGGAATGGTGCTTCTGGAGCTCATTCGCAGCATGCAGTCGGCTTGTGAAATTTTTCACTTTATAAAGTCTCGCTTAAAAGTAAAGAAGATTATCACAGATAGTCGGTCTTACTCGAGCCTTGAGGCTACTGTGATGGGTACGAAATCGCCCCAAGTGGGTGAGTGGTTTATGGAATTGAAGTCTGCAACAAGCCCGGTAGAGTATGGCAGAGTTATGCACTCGCCTTTGGTTGCTTTTGTTCAATAGGAACCGAGTATGGCATGGTAAGAAAAGATTTGAACCAAAGGCTTTACATAAGTTGGCATCCTCTAATTGCGGAGGAGTAAGAACTTATAAGCTCGTAGAGTTTATAAAATATTTTTAGAGCTTATAAGTTGTAATTTTATTTGATAAAAATAAGAGCTTATAAGGTTTTTTTTTTAAGTGTAATGATAATCAAAAAATAAAATAATATTTAATTTCATGTAAAAACATATTTTTTAAGATAGTAGAAATATAATATTAGAAAATATGAAGATACTTGTGCCATTTTATCTTTTTAGCATTAGACCATTTATAGTTGTTTCAAAATAAATTGGGGGAAGTTTACCTTTTGTTTTTGTGGAACTTATAAGCTCCCAACAATTTATTTTTTGGATCTTATAAGTTCCTTTATTTAAAAATATATCAAACACTTTTGAGGAGTTTATAAGCTCTCAAAACAGCTTATAAGATATTTTAAGAAGCTTATAAGTTCAGTCAAACACTTTCTAAATGCTATGGGCGGGGAGCAGGGTTAGCGACATCAAATGCTAGTCCCTAATTGATAAATATCGGATAAGCAAAATGCCAAATTGAGGCTAGGCTTTTGTTACATTTTTCTGAATCGGCTTTTGTTTTAATTTTGTGCAACATATCCTACTATGCAATTTTTTGGTCAAAATCTCTTACTACACTTACGAGCAACGTCGTATGTATTAGTAGATGGTTGAAATTGTAAAATAAAAAAATAGAAAAAAAGAAACAAGTCGCGATATAAAAAAGTAACTTATTCTCTTGGCTTAATGACACTTTTAGTCTTGTAAGTGAGATCTCATTTTTAAATTTGATCCTATAAGTTTGATGGTTGCACATTTAGTTCTGTATGTTGGTTCAATTTGACATATTTGGTCCTGAATTAACACATTTGGTCCTAAATTTTCAAATATAGTCATGTCTCATTTAGGACTAAATATGTTAATTCAGGACCAAATGTGTCAAATTGAACCAACATACAGGACCTAATCTGTCAATTTAGGATCAAATGTGTCAAATTGAACCAACATACAGGACTAAATATGCAACTGTCAAATTTACAGGATAAAATTTAAAAAAGGGGCCTCACTTACAGGACCAAAAGTGTAATTAAGCCTATTCTCTTTTTAATTTTAATCGTTCACCGGTGTTAGTGTTGTACGTATTGGGGAATGCAACACGATTCTGATTGCCCAAAACGCTCCGAGTTGACTGTGAATCCGAACGCGGCAGAGGAAAGAGAATGCGGACCCGTGACCAAAAACGCTGTTCTGATCCCTTCGCCACAGGGCAACGTATAAAGAGATTTAAAGCTCAAGCAATGGCGTTGATTGTACGCCAAATTTCTTTATTGTATCATACAGAATTTTCTAGAATACTATCTGGACCCCCACACAAATTATTCTATAAGAATCTGACCCACTATAAATAACTTGTATTTCCTTTCGCAAATCCCTTCTTCAATTCTTCATCATTGGCGTCCCAATAGAAGGAAAAAACCTTAAAAAAAAAAAAAGTCTGCCGCTTCTCTGCAACCTCCGCCGTCACTCACTCCATTTTTGGGTCTTTCTTTACCAGGTGAGGCCTTGTTCTGTTTTTGTTTGATTGTGGGTGTGCGTGAATGTTTGTGTTGATGGTTGTTCGGTTTGATTTTTGGGTTTTTTGGGGTTCTATGGAGGTGGGTGTTTGGATCCCTGGTTTTAGGGGTTGTTTTTTTGATGTTTGTGAGGTGGGTTTTTAGTTATGAGGTTGTTAGAGTCTCTGGTGCTGATGAATTTTTGGTTTTGTTTGTTCTTTGGTAGGTTTAGGGTTTGTTGTGGAGGTGAAAAGGGCTTTTAATGGCGTCAAAAAGGATTCTTAAGGAGCTCAAGGATTTGCAGAAGGACCCTCCAACATCTTGCAGCGCCGGTATGCTTGCATATATATATATATATATATATATATATATTGGTTTGATTTATTTTTTGGCAATCTTTGTGTTTGATGTGTATCTTATGTAGATGTAGTTCCAATAAGTTGGTTGGTTTAGCTTGGATTTATGAGTTGATTGTGTTTAGATTTCTTGTATGCCTTTTGTATGTATACTTGTGATGGAATGAAAATTTGATGCTGAGTGTTGAGATTGAAACTGAATAACCAACTGTTAATGGCCTAAAGGTTTTGCAAGTTCAAAACTTGAGTGGAACGGAGGAATTGGAGAGCAATTAGCTTTTACTTATTTGTTTGAGAGTTTATTCTTTTTCATGTCTCCCTTTTCGTGTTGTTATGAATTAATTGGAAATGTTGATTTACATCTTCTGCTTATGTATCTCTGTAGTTGGACGCAACAGTCAAATACGACTTGATATACCATCCAATGTACCGCTTCCTGTGCTCTATTAACATGACATGATCTTTTTGCTTTCGGTATTTGGCCACCTTTGCTTGTAAAGATGCATGTTTAATACCTTTACTAAAGATGCCTCAATGTCGTTAAAAATGTAGAATTGTAGATCTGTCTAATTGGTATTTCCTTTTTGGTGGGGGCCTTGATCTATAGATTTATTGGTCTATTTACCCTGTGCCCTTTTTGCAAAGAAAAATTTGGTGCTTCATTTAACCTTTTATCATATAAGAAAATTATAGGTCCAGTAGCAGAAGATATGTTTCATTGGCAAGCTACAATTATGGGGCCTTCTGATAGCCCTTATGCTGGAGGCGTGTTTTTAGTTTCAATTCATTTCCCCCCGGATTATCCTTTTAAGCCACCGAAGGTACAGTTTAATTCTGTTAAGGAAATCTGTTTTTATGCATAAAAATTGTACAACCTTGTCTTGTGATTGCATGTAACTGAATCAGTTATACTCTTAAAAGTGTACATTATTTTGCTAGCTTATTTCTAGCTTACTCTGTGAAAGACTTGGGCAACAGTTGGTAAAAGCAATGATAGCAAACTTGGAGTCACTGATACTCTCTTGGAATTGTAGTTTTTGGCTAGGCCGAACTCAAAAGTTGTGTGTAGGTTTGATCTTTGTCTGGTCTTATTGGCATAATGTTACGTACTACTATAGGTTTTGTGGGAAATAAAATGAAAACAGCATTATTTAGCATTTTTAGCAGTATTTGATTCTTGAGGGCTAAGAAATTTACTGTTTCCTTAAGCTAGTTGTATGAAATTGATTGTCATAACTTGTGTGGCTCTATGGAGGTTTTGATGTAACCCATTGAATCGAGAGGTGACTTTTATTTTTTAATCATTACAGGTTGCTTTTAGGACAAAGGTATTCCACCCAAACATCAATAGCAACGGAAGCATTTGCCTTGATATTCTGAAAGAACAGTGGAGTCCAGCGTTGACTATATCAAAGGTATTAAGTAGTTCTTGATTTTTCTTGTTCTGAGACTACTTTTTGGAATTTAATGTAGTGCATGTGGAAATCTGATGCATATAACAACTTTTCAAAATCGTCTTACCACCTTTCATATCTTGTAGGATAAGCCAGTTCCTACCAAAGACTTTGATATTATGCATTGTTATAGACAAAAAGGAAAGATCTTATGAAACCCCTGTATTTTTTTGATACCTTTGGTTTCATTTTCGCATGGTCATTACTTTTTCGAAGTATTTTTCGAGGCATGGGGTCAATTATATCAGAGTGCTGGCAAGGTTAGGTGTTGTACTAGAGGTGGTAATTGGGCGGGTTGTGTTGGGTTTGGATTGTGTCATAGTAGGTTGGGTTGAAGATGGGTTACAAAAAGTGGGTTGAAAATGGCTTGGGCTGTAGATGGGTTGGAGGTGGGCTGTAAATGGGTTTGATATGGTTCTTAAGCGATTCAATGCATGATTATTGTATGTTTAATCAAAGCAAAGAAAACAAAAAAAATCTAAATTATTAGTTTTTATATTTTTCAAATGGTTTTAAAATACTAAAATAAATTGAAATTAAATTAAAAATATATATATTTTTTTGTTGATGGGATAAGCCATTTACAATCCGTGATCAACCCATAGTCAATCCATCATCAACCTATCTACCACCTATTATCAACATCAATTAAATGAGAGTTAATCCAATCCAACCCACCCACTTTAGAATGTGTTAGACCCAACTCAACCTAAAACCATGTGAGTTGGGTTGGATCTGCGGTTTCTAACCCATTTTGTCACAACTATGTTGTACTGCCTTTTTTTCATGACTGGATTAATCTCTTAGCTGATGATTTCTTAAATGTTTTGGTACGTGCCGGATTCGATGAGATGGGAGTTTTGAGATGCCACACCTGTTGGAGTGGTCTCACTGGTTTGATGGAATGACAGATTTCGTTTAGATTACATATATCCCATTTTATTCCCTTTTAAATTTGTCAGACTAGAATTATTAAGTTGGACGTAAGAGCTCACGTCATCTATCAAACACACTGGACACTCCATGTGTAGCATGGAATACGTCCTTCAGCCTTGCATTCGCCATTCATCTCGTGAATTTGGCTTAATGTTGTTCTGTGCTCTTGGGTTCTTTATTGTCAGGTCCTGTTGTCCATCTGCTCGTTGTTGACGGATCCCAATCCGGATGATCCTCTGGTGCCAGAGATCGCCCATATGTACAAGACAGATCGGGCCAAGTACGAGGCCACTGCCCGCAGCTGGACACAGAAATATGCCATGGGATGATCATCATCATCCGAAAAACTTCACAACTCCAATGTTTTTTGTTTGTGCTTGAGCGAAAAAGACAAAAAAAGAATAAAAAATAAACTAGTATTGGTGTCGAACTTTGTTTGATCGTTAACTCTTTTGGATTGAGACACTGAATGTGCTGAAAAATGTCTAATTTGTGAATATACTTAATGATATGATTCGGAAGGGAAAGACTTTCAAATTGTATTGATGTGGTTGTGTTTTAAGATATCCTGGTGATGGGTGCAGCTTTAATCTTTATAAATTGTTATGGATACCAAGAAAATGAGCTCCACCAGCACATGGTGGTGTTTTTAAAGCTTTCTTATTATTTCGAATTTTTTTTGGTCTACTGAATCTGGTCTGACTGCTCTTGGTTTGGTTAATCCTTCATGGCTACCTGAATTGGGAAATAAATTACGAGTTGCCATAATTGCTGTCATATTTTTTCTTTCATGAAATCATTATACAAAATATAATATATTTGGCACTGTAGGGTGCATATGTGGGAGTTGAAATGGCTAAGATTTTATCATATGTTTGCTATATTTATGAAAGATTAATATCCAAACTATAATATATTTCGAACTTTTGGGCTCATAATTGAGCGCAAGCACGAGTTTTGCTGAGTTCATGCAAAAAGTTAACAAAGTATGGGGATCTTGGCTTCATCTCTGGATTAGGTTGTCTATCATATGACAATGTGGCAATAATATTAATTAAATGATTTAGTGGAATATTGATATCAAAGTCCTCAATGATTGTCGTGAGATATTATCCCTTGATTGAGACAAGCAAAATTAGCTATTGGGCAATGTGGCATCATTTCCTTTGCTGCTTATGGAAGGATCTTAAGCCACCCATTTCTTACTTTTCAATTCTCTCAGATTTGACTTTTCGACTAATTTAATGATCATCACAAGGCACAATTGTTTACTGATAAAAGCTTTGTACTTTTAACTTCTTATTGTGTTCAACATGTGACTAATTGCTCACCGTACGATCAATTGAATTGGACCAAACCAAATTCAAGTTAAAATTTTGCAGCGAGCCAACTGAAAGTAACGCAGAGCAGCATATGGTAATTATAAACAAGAGAGGCTACTGCAAGCTTATGGGAAAAGCTTCTTTTCATACTTTGAGTAACTAAACGGTGATGCTTTGGCTGATTCTACTTATAGGAAGGATAGAATTAGAATCCATCCGTTAATTGACAACCAAGAAATAGAGAGATTAATGCCACTTATCAAAAAAGAGAAGAAAACAGAAAGATTACCTTATGCAAATGCCACTCTTTACGCTTAAACTAAAAGGGATTCCTAGTCGAAGAGTGCATAATTTCACGAACGTGAACATAAAATGCCATATTCACCTTCACATGCTGGCACCTTTGGTAAGAGACATTTCGAAATTAGTTGGGGCTTTTCACAAAAAAGAAAGCAAAAAAGCACGTGAAATTGAAGCGCATTGAAATTATCGATCATATAAAGCTTGCGTGCCCACTATGCTAAAACAAGAGAAGGCCCATCCGTCTTTCGCCTTGTTTCCCCTCCTAAGGGAAAGGTTCTTACTATTAGTATTCTAATAAAGTCCGGCATAAGTGCAGAAAGTAGTGATTTTTAACCAAGAGGGTGCTAGGCGAAGTTTGTTTTGAACTTTTTATGAGTTTAAGCATCTTACAAGAACTGTTAAACTCTTATTTCCGAGACTCTCAAGGTTAGTTTTTCGAAATTTATATGTTATAAGTTCTAAAATATTTTATACAACGTTTCAATAAATTATATGCTCACACCAACACCATGTTGGGGAGATTGTAAAAAGTGTCTTAAATTCATTCCTCTCACGTACGTTGTCGTAACAAAAGGCTTTTGTCATTATGCTGAAAGATATTATTCTCTTGTTTGCATCCAAACTTTCCAAAATCTTCACCTTACATAGGTCACACTCTCTGAAACTCTTTATGAATATAATAGTAGCGCTCGGGCATACTTAACACATGTACAAAATAAAAATAAATTATAATTTAATTATATACTTAAAGATCGACAGAATTAATAAAATTAAAGCTCTCATTTGAATTATGATAAATAAAAAAATTAATTTAAAATAAGGTGAAGCTATATGGTTAACACTTAATTTGGTTAATCTCTCGATTCTATTAGCCTTTTGAAGAATTATTGAGTTCTTTATTTATTTATTGTTTTGGTGAAAGAAAAATATTTTGGTCGTTTTCGTTGTAATTAGAAAAATAATTTCAATAGTTTTAGGTTGGTCAAATTAAGTAAAGGGTCTCTAAGACGTGCAGAAATTTTTACAAGGAAATTTCTTAGAGCTTTCACTCTTGAACAAAATTTCAAACTTTTTTTCCCCCTATATTTGTTTGTGATATTGATAGATATCTAATTCATTGGAACTCTTCAAAGATATGGCCTTAAGTCTGTGGTTTTGGTATAGTTTGTATCAGCATGAGTAATTATCATACGAGTAGGTGTATTCTATACTATACTTGATCAGGAATGGAGTAAAAATATGCTCAAAAGTGTAGTCACCCTCATAATAATAATAATAATAAGCAACAACAACGCATGCACACACCCACATAGAGATGCAAGGGAATCAAGTCGAACTACAATCCGAATCATCTTCTACAAAACGATGTTGTTTCTTTATCTCAACCGTCCACCAATACATGTGGCGTGTATTGACGAGCTCTTTTTTTATCTCAACTGTCCACCAATACATGTGGCATGTATTGACAAGTGGAACAGAAAATATGACACCGTTTTGTAGCAGAGGATTCGGACTGGTTGAACTAAGCTGACGCTTTGGTCTTTTTCTCAAACTTGAGCTCAAGCTCAACAAGACAAAATAATAGGGGCTTGAGTTCAGTAGGAGTTTAAGTTTAGCTTGGCTCAACTGATCAGCTCAATTGGCTCGAATTTATGAATAAATTATAGGCTCAGGTAATTTTTAATTATTTTACTATATTCGATCTGTAGGTTCGAGCTTGAGTTCGAGATCGAAAATTAATATATAATTTATAATATATATTTAGTTATATAAAAATAAAGATAAATATTAAAAAAAGTAACCTCGCGAACCGATTCATGCAAATAAGTTCAATCAAAAATGACTCATTATACTTAGTCCGAGTTCAATGCAAAAATTACTTAGTCCGAGTTCGACTCGAAAATTTATATAAGCTCGGCCCAATTCATTTCGAATTATTCAAATTCAAACTCAAATCTTTATCAAATACGCTTGTGAAGTTCGCAAATGACTCATTTGCATCCCTACACCCACACTCATGCAAATAAGTTCAATCATAAAAAACTTTTCTACTACACTTCTACAAACATCTCTCTCTCTCTCTCTCTCTCTCTCTATATATATATATATATATATATATTTAATGGATAAACGATGTAGAATTTTTCAGCATACGCTCGTCTTCCTAAAACTCTTATTTGCATTTATTGTGGTTCTTACATTGGGATCCCACAAATAAGTTGGTAGGCTCCTTGATCTGATAAGATAAAATGAACGTGAGTCTAATCAAAAATGCTCTCGGCGAAAAATCCTCCGATTCTTAAATCAGTAAACATTTAAAAGAAATGAAAGTATTTGAGCAGAGTTTGTCGGATCCCAATTTGGCCACCTCAAATACGGCCATCCCACCAAAATTCGACCCCATCACGTATTAGTACATAAATAAAATCCTCATCAAATGTATAAAAAAATATTTTTTTCCATCCCAACCTAGAAAATTCATAAACAAAACAGATTGTGATCCCGATATATGCACTAAATTAAATGGGTTAAATTATATAACGTTTTTAATTCCTTAAAAAAATAAATTAATTAATTTTAACCATTTCAATTTCATATGCAGGACCATCCCCGATCATATCTTCTCTAATGTTTTCGCGTGACATTATTTGTTATATTTATCGATACACATTTCATATATAAAAGTGAGCAGTTGAAATTAAGAAGAAGGAATATTTTATGATAATTACGTGTGATATGTGTTGATATTTGTATAACAAAACATATTACACGACAAATAATATATGTACGAGGACCAAACACCCCACGACTCTTATATAAGATTTTCCCCCATCCCCAACCCCACGCCCAAGAAAAGGCAATAACAGTGGACATAATCCACATCACCGATGCTAGAGGCCACGGTCCACACAAAGCATACTATAATGTAATTTTATATCGGGTTAATGTTGTTAATGATTTCTAAAGTCTAATGTTAAAAATCTCTTAAATTTAAATCGTCATGTTTTTATCTTTTATTTTATTTTAAAATTAAATAAAACTTTGATCCTTTCAATGAATTTTCCAATCAATGAAAAGCACTTATCCTAAAGGGCTTTTCTATAAATATTTGTTTAAAATTGTTTTAAAAAGATAAGTTGATTAGTGCTTATTAAGTGCTTTTTTTTTGTGAAATTTGGTTGTAAAATCTGTCAAATGACTCAAGTATTATTTATCGATAACATAAAGCGTGTGACAATCTAAACTTCAATAACTAAAATATTCTAACTGTAAATTTTAAGAATCATTAACTGGCATTAACCCTATGTTTTTTATAGGCTTCCCAGTTCCCACTAATCTCCCTTCTTTCGTTCAAAACATTCCTAGCCCACATCGTTTTGTTTTTTTTTTATCACATTCTAAAAGTGAGATTTGAGTATAATAAATATCTTGTCAGTTGAATAAATCTGGTGGATAAACTGTAAAAATTGAATAGCTTATATAATAAGATATAACAAAAAAAATTATATAAAAAACATAAAAACAGACATAGTTTGAAGATCGAAGTATTGTTTTTCCATAATTAAAATATTCTTTATATTTTATAAAATTTTAAACTTGCAAGTTTCCGATTTCACTCCTATGTACATATACATGCATATATATACATACATGCACAAATACATATATATATATATTTCAATAATTAATTGATCTAGTGGGATGAGACGTTAAATTTCTTAAGTACCATCTAGGGCTCAAAGTCTGGAGTTATGAATGGAACAATTCAGTTGAGAGGATCGGCCCCAGAAATTTAAACTCGCAAGTTTTCGATTTCATTCCTATGTACATATATATGCATATATATATATAGACAAACACACACACACGCACACACACATATATATATATATATATATTTTAACAATTAATTGATCTAGTGAATGAGGTGTTAGATTTATTAATTAACATCCAGAGTTCAAAGTCTGGACTCGTGAATGAAGTATTTAGGTTGAAAGGATCATCTCAAAAATAGGCCTATGCAGTAATCAATTCGAATTAATTGGTCGAAATCGGATAATTAAAAAGTATATATATATATAGAACCTATAGATACAGTGAGTATACACACTGATACAGCTTTGCTCAATGTACCACACATGACACATCTGCAGGGAGATAATGATACAGAGGAGACCAGAAAGCTTCACTGGGTAGACTTATGGCGGAGTCGGAGTTGGGGGGTCACTCTTCTTTCCCGCCAAAAACACTAAGAAACTTCTTTGTTGTTTCAGAGTAACTCCACCTTTTCCCTCTCTTTATTGAAACCTGAGCTCACGCCCTGGCCCCTCCTGCTCTGTGTGCAACACACGCACTTACTATAAATACACACACACAAACACACTGCATATATATATATATGCACCCGTTCATGCCCACAAATAAACTGATCAATACTGACACAAGTAACTCTTTTGCTTTAATGCTTCTGTAGTTTGACAGGGTCAAAAGACTCCCTTGCCTTCTTCCAACTCTGTTTTTCTACACACACACACACATATATATATATACATATACAGACATATATGAGTTTTAGTTTCTCGGGGTTGTCTCTTGTGAGTTGTGAGCTCCAGTAAATTAAGTAGTAATTTCTCTACTTTTTTACTGTTCCATGGAAAAACTAAAACAGCCCATAAAGTACACAGAACACATAGTCACCACCAACAAGCTCATCACTGGCCGGCGGCGCTCTGCCGCCTCCGCTGGCACCCGGAAAGTTGTCAGACTCGTTCTCACCGACGCCGAAGCCACCGATTCCTCAGACGACGAAAGATTCTCGGCCATCAGAATCAAAAGGCACGTGGAGGAGATTAAGTTCAAGCCACAAGACCAAGACGATCATAACAAGAAGACGAGGAGATGGGACTCGCCGGGAAATGACGTCACCCGCAGGAAGAGTTTCAGGGGCGTCCGGCAGCGGCCGTGGGGGAGGTGGGCGGCGGAGATTCGCGACCCGACACGGGGTAAACGGGTCTGGCTCGGCACCTACGACACCCCCGAGGAGGCCGCCGCCGTCTACGACAGGGCAGCCGTCAGAATCAAAGGCCCCAACGCCGTCACGAACTTCCCACCCTCTGCTACCGCGGGCAGCGACAGCGGCTCTTCCGGAAGCGACGCCGCTTTGTCGCCGACATCTGTCCTCCGGTACAAGGAGCCGACGCCCTTCGACGGGCTGGGCTATGGCGGCGATGATGAGTTCGGGCTCGGCGTTGACTGGGCTCTTCTGAATTTGCCGGAGATCGGGGTTCCGAGGAATCGCTACGGCGGCGATCAATTCGGCGAGTTTGACTTCGATGACTTCATCGCTGACGTCAGGTGAAGCTCTTTTGTGTATGCCGTGCCGGTTAAAATATTTTCGGGTGACGTGGCAAGTTGGCGGGAATGCTGGGACTATTTCATTGGGTCGCGAGTTTTGTATTTCACTCGGCGATTTTGTCAGGAGGCATTTTTGTTTTAGTATTAGTATTTTGGGAATATTTTAGCTCAAATCCGATACGATCGAATTAATATTAATTATCTAATAAATGTTTTTTATTTATAATGTGATTAAGAAAATCGAGTTCGAATAAGAATTATGAATTATTGAAATAATGAAGATGTTAATTTTTTTAGTCAAAATTGTATGTTGTGCACAAACTAAATTAGAATGGTGGTAAAGAGTGCTGTCTTATACAACAAAAAATAGAAAATTCTAGTATGGATTATGTTTGGCCACACTTAATCAATTTTACCTAATGTATGTGGGAAAAATTTTAACCCGAACTTGGTTTGATCGAACCCAACAAATCATATGGTAAGTGTATTGTACTTACGAGGTGATTGGTCACTCTTTCTAAATTATTAATCATTTATAAGACAAGTGTAAAATACTCGCTATATTATTAATACTGGTTCGACCAAATCGAATCTGAACTAAAATTTTCTATGTATGCGGTTATATTTAAAAAATATACACTAACTAGTATGTAACCCGTGCTATGCACGGAATGAGTGATATCAATTAAAAATTTAAATTAAATATCGTATTGATAATTCATATTGCAACGAATTCTATGTATAATATATCTTTTAAATTATATGAATACAGTAATAATTCTTTTGATCAAACTGCATAAAATACTCTTAATATGAAAATAAAAAATGAGGCTTTGTTTTACTAAAATAACAAAAATTCTCTTCACTATATTAATAAAAATTTAGAAAAATTGAGTAATTTGCAAGTTCAATATCAAATAATCTAACGTCCAAAATTTTGATGCATAACAAAGACTAAAACTAATATAAATCTTATGAATTAGTTGATGGAAACACCATATCTTCTTAAGATGAATTTGTAAACGCAAAAAAAAAACTATAATTATCTAATAACAAATATCAAATAATTTGTTAAATAATTCATTAAAAATATTGAACATATCGATGTTTAAAACAAATGATATGTATAATAGGCAAATTTATAAGAACTACAAAAATTCATTAGTCTTTTGTATTGTTGCAGTACTTAGAACTACAAAAAAGAACCCATTTAATTAATAAAAATTTTATAACAGTGAAATTTTGCCACAAATTTAAGTTATATTTAATAACTAAAATCACTTAAGTAAATATTGTTCAGCAAAATTTAACCTAAAGATTCATCAAAATAACTAAAGTGTTACTTATTCATAACATAGATGATTAATTGTAGCGATTTAAATTTCTAATGATCAAAGTAATTATAATATTCAAATTTAAAAGACTATCATCGACATTAATCCTAAAAAGATTCAAAGTAAAGTAAATCCATCACTATTCATAAAAAAATCACAACAAAATAAAAGCAAATTTTTAATAGAAGAATTATGAACAATACATATTATTTTAACACATATATGTGTACGGTGTACCAATTCAATAGTCTTGATATTTCTCCACTCAGTTTGTTCTGAGCCAAGTCCCTAGAGCAATCAATTTTAAAAGTACTTCATCACAAAATAGCTCATAATCAAAACTGAAATAAAATACATGAAAAATAATAACAATGATACTCACAGAATTTTCAAGTTAGGAATCTGAGAGAGTGTCGAGGGAATTCGACCAATTAACTGATTATTTTTTAAAATCCTGTCGAGGGTGATAACTACGATATTAGTAAACAAACTTGAATATGCAATAAATCAATAGGTAGTTGCAAATAAATAATAGGGAAATAGGAAAACGATCACGCTAATTTTTAACTTACAAATTCTCAAGCTGCTTCAACTTTGAAATTGAGAAGGGAATATCTCATAGAGCTTGTTGAAAGATAAGTAGATGACATGCAATCAGAAATATTTTGAAAAGCTTTTTGTACAATTTGTCACATTATCGCCACAACATATTTGCCTCAAAAGGGATCAACAAACACAACTGCAAAAAATAAAAAACCGAAAAAAATAGAAAACGTAAAAAGGAAAAAAAATAGGAAACGTAAAAATAGTTTGAAAACTTACCTCAAAAGGCACCAACATGCACAATTACAAAAATATGAAACGTAAAAATGGCTTGAACCTACTCAAATTCTTTATAATTATATTTGAAGATGTGCCTATTTATGCACTTATATATATTAAATTGCCGATAAGAATAAGAAATTATGCAAATTGAGCAAATTGAGCTCATTTAAATTTGCTCAATTTGCTCAATTTATAAATTTGCTCAATTATGCACCTATATTAAATTTGATTGAGCAAATTGAGCTCATTTAAATTTGCTCAATTTGCTCAATTTAAATTTACTTAATTATGCACCTATATTAAATTTGCTCAATTTATTGTCTTGTAATTAGTAGGTTGACTTGTAATTAGCAAATTTTATTTATTTATTTGATTGTGTGCTTTTTGAGAATTTTGTATTTTGAACATATATTTTTTGTTTTAAAAAAAATCAAAATTCTAGAAAATTAGAATTTGTTTAAAATTGAATGAATTTGAGTCAAACACCTTTCTCAAATATATAATAGTATAGATGATATATTAAATGCGATTCACTCGCTGCGTAATTGACAACAACATCTTCAAATTTTATTTGGTCCAATAGAAAAATGAGTATCAAGTTGGCTTCATGCGGCCAACATAAAAGTCTTGGTCCATGCAATGAGAATAAAGAAAGCAAATTCAATGAGTCAAATCGATTATACTACACTCTTAAAGGATGTTGAGATTATTGGCATACGGGTCATTTTTATTGACACTTTTAAAATTCATATCGGACTTTTGATTATTTTTTAAATTTTTAGCATTTCACGAAAGAGGCTTTTTTTCTTTTAATTCCATTTAATTTTTAATCAAACAAATATATATGCTATCTGTAATCACTATTCGCCATTTAGTCAATTTAATATTTAAGTTTTAAGTCATGTTTAGTAAAAAACAATACTCAGAAAATAAATTAAATTATGAGTTCATGCAAAACATAGATTATGCATTTGTTCTATTTGGTTGGAAACAAGCTAACCATTTCAATGCTTTCAATTATTGGTTGCATTGTGTAGAAGTTTTTGAAGAAACGCCAGCCATGAAGAGCCTCTTTGTGATTATAAATACAAGCTATAATGCACGGACAGGGACAAGACAAGACAAGACAAGACACGACACGGATACGGATACGGCCACATGAAAATTTTCAAAATTTTAGAACACTACACGGCTCTAACATGATTATTAAAAAATATATTATATTATATATTTGTAATTTATTAAATTAAAGCATATGATAGAGAAATAGTAATATTCATCATTAAAACAAACATCTTTTAAAATTAAAGGCATGATTAAAATAAAAGGAATTCATCATCATTCGAATATCTAAATACAAGCAAGTGAAAAGTTAACACAAATTATAAAATACAATTGTCTAATTATCCAAATTTGTTACAACATCATGATCATTATAAGGTTCTTTGATGCCGGCTTCATCCACAAATAAAACATACTCCAATTCTGGTTCATCAATGGAGAGATTTGCAATCTCTAAAATACCAATATTATCCATGGATTCAAATGTATCTCCAACCACATCCCGCCTTTTGGTTTCACCTTACATATATTGTGGAGTCTTTCTTGACAATAGTCGAAGATTACCATGCACAAAAACCAAGTGACTATTAAAAAAAATTATTTGTTATTTTCAATTTTTCCACTAATTTTTTAAAAATTTTAAAAAAGACCCCATTTTAACTTTGTAATATATCAAAAAGGTCCCATCGTGTCCCAGACGTGTCCAACACCGTGTCAGATTTTTTCTTTTTTCTTTTTAATTTTAATTTTCGAACTGCTTTTTTTGTGTCGGACAATTGTCGGGGTCGTGTCCGTGTCCAACACTCCACGAGATCATTTTTTAAAGTGTCCGTACATTATAGATTACAAGTTCAACTAAATTAAAGCATTGTAAACTTAAAAAGAAAAAAAAAATCAAAAATCCTCTTTAAGAAATCATTAAAGTTCTTGAACGTTATTTATGACTAATCTCGTCGCGTTAATACGAATTCTTTTGATAAAAGAGCGTGGTAAATAAGTTAGTTAATGAATGAAGTTTCGCACAAAATCCATCATTTTAGAGTAATTGAAGTCTAAATGATAAAATTAAATACGAATTAAAACGTATTTGAATATTATACACATGTAAAAAGACAACAACAACCATCTTTAGACCACGTTAACACCTTTTTCAACATGAAACAATATCAATCCCTCATCCTTTAAACATTTTCTTTTAGTAAAAAAAAAAATTGATAAATAAGTTAATAAATGAAATTTCACATTAAATTCACCACTATAGAATAATTAAAGGCTAAAATAATAAAAATAAACACGATTTAAATTTTAAACCCACGTCTAATGTTGTGGTCAAATCAAACTGATTCTTGTACAAAACCATGTTACTATGTGCATTAGGCACATCATTGAATACTAGTCTTCAACAACGTAAACAGTTTAGTAACCACAATAAATGTAAAATCAATAGCTTTACATAAATAGAGATTATTTAATTATTAAATAACTAATCACATTAACTCTTGATTAATTTTGACGAATAATTATTGGGCACAAATTGACAAAAGATGAATTAAGAGAGAAAATATAATAAGAAGATTTTGATGGGCCCTACTTTTGGTGGCCAAAACAGATTTTGAAAGCAACCATACACAAAATATGGCCATTGTATACTTTGTGCAATATTATCGCAGCCGCCTCCCACTAATCACACAAATTGCCACGTGCTCAAAATCCTACTTGCACCATATTTTTATTTATTTATAATCCACATTTCAGACGCATGATGTCAATATTCGAATTCCTACAATCATCTTTTTTTATACTTTTCTCGATTTTGTTGCCATCACGGGTTTCACACAATCGATTGAGTTATATAGATATCTCATCAACACAATATAGGTCATCGAAAGGATCTCAAAGACCTACAAAAATACGAAAGTCAGGATCTTTCAAGAAACGAATTTCTATTGAGCGAACGGTACTCTCCACACATCTAAAGGCAGAGTACATGTTCATTTAGTTAAAGGTCCACGAACAATTGCACCACTCAAAGTAAATAAAATATTTAATTCTTCTTAAATTATACAGAAAAATAAATTTTAGGGATAATATATTAAGCGACAACTAAAAATTATCACAAGGTGTTCATGATAAGTAACAAAACGTTTATTGTTACAAAAGCACGGTATATGCTAAAAATGATAGACTTCACAATGTCATTTATTTATTTATTTCGGCCAATGATATTATACTTTCTTTTGAATGGAAGTGGGCTCCAATTAAGATGTTGGAAATTCGAATTGTGCTAATGGAATGACCACGAGAGTTTGTGAGGGGTCATAGAAGAATATAATAGGCCACAAAAAAATAAGATCTCCGGATTTACATCTTTTTAGCTTTATCCATATCGATAAAAGTGTGTTTGCTTAAAGTAATACCAAGTGTCCCTAATAGTGTCTATAATAAAGATTATGCAGTCAATAATCTTGGCCGGTTGGCCGACTGCTCCGCTCTCCATAGCTATCAGAATACTTAGGGCATGTTTACTTATATAGATAATTCAGGTTTATATCAAGTAACCGTCAATATTCGACGTTTACTTTGTTTGATGATGGGCCCGTAGTTGGGCTGCTACGAGCTCACACGCGCGATAAAGCTAGTCAATTTTAACCCCCCAAATTGGGGAGTTTAATTTAACCGTTCTTTTGTCATTTCTTTGAATTGACAATATGGGCCTTGAAACCATTTTAATTACTAACTCTGCCATCAACATCCCTAATTTTTTGGGGTAAAGTATGAGAAAAGCCGCAGTCCTCTCTTTGCAGGTGAGAAGTCTCCTCCATTTTTTCACTTCATCCCTTCTTCTTCCCTTCCTTTTTTTTTTTTTTTTTTTTTTGCCTTTTCTTCCCTCATATTTGCTGCTGTAAGTTTAGGTGAGGAGTCTCCTCCCTTTTTCTCCCTTCACCTCTCTTTTTTCTTCTTTCTTTTCTTTTTTCTTTTTTGGTTTTCTTCCCTCATCTTCGTTCGGAATTCATACATGTTCTCCGGCTGTCCCAAATCAGAAAACTTCACAACAGGCAAGCGGATCCGCCATAGCCGTCAACGACGAAGCGTGAGGCTCAGATCCAGATTCATCATGACCCCTAAATCGGAGAACTTCAACCTACACAGTAGATCCCACATCACCGTGTGTGGAAGAACAATTTGAGCTTTCGAATTTGAAGGTGTTTTGTGTCCCTATTAGTATGCGTACATCTTGGCCAAAAGATGCTTGATGTTGGATAAGGGGCATAAAAGGTAAAATATTTCACAACCATTCTAACCAAACAATGGAAGTAATGAAGGTGGGCAATCTTGGGCACACGTGATCATGATAACCGTTCCATGTAAACATAAGAATAAGATAGTCCAAACAATTATAAACAAGCCTATTAACCAACGGGCCGTTAACTACCGTTAAATTCGGCTAAAGAAGTAAACGAGCCCTTAGGGTCGCTAACAGAGCGAGGCGAGTCAAATAAATTACTGTTCATACTTGATTTTAAATTTTTTATTGAATTCAAAATTTTATTTGAGTTTGATTTAATTATAACTCAAACTCAATTCAAATGAACTTTAATCGAGTTGAACTCAAGTCCTTGATAAATATTCACATGTACTATTTTGGAGAGAGAGAGAGAGAGAGAGAGAGAGAGAGAGAGAGAGAGAGAGAGAGAGAGAGAGAGAGAGAGAGAGCATTCATGGTATTTGGTTGGTCGATAGAGCCCAAAAATTTGATGAATTATCTGGCCCAAAGCAAAAGAGGATATCCACAGACTCCTAGATGTGAAAATCAATTTAGAAAAGTGTTTATGTGACAATTGGGCCATCTAGTCACTTTCTTAAAGACAAAATTGTAGGACGTCAAATTATTGCTTGAACAAAATTGATCTAGCTTCTTTAAGATCAAAATCAATAAGAAGATGATTGCAAAAGCCTGCAAAAAATGGTTGAAACCCAAAAATTCTTTACATTTTACCATACAAGTTACACGAAATTTGTAATTTACCCCTTGAAACTATTTTTCGGCCAAAACATGTGTTGGAAATAACCGGCGATGGCAACATGGTAGTTTTAGAAATAAAATCAATCGATAAGAAGCTGTTAAATTTTAAAATTATTTTGAGATCTTTTTTTGGAATGGATAGACCTATGATGTACGGACACGGACACGGGGACACGGACACGACACAGCACGGACACGACACGGCACGGACACGGCGATATAAAAAATCTCAAAATTTTAGGACAAGACACAGCTCTGACACGACTACTAAAAAATATATTATATTATGTTATATATTTATAATTTATTAAATTAAAGTATGTGATAGATAAATAGTAATATTCATCGTTACAACAATTATCTTTTAAAATCAAATACATGATTAAAATAAAAAGAATTCATCATCATTCAAATATCTAAATACAAGCAAGTAAAAGAGTTAACACAAATTATAAAATACAATTAAAAAAATTATTTGTTATTTTTAGTTTTTCCACTAATTTTTTAAAAATTTTAAAAAAGACCCCATTTGTACTTTGTAATATATCAAAAATGCCCCAACCGTGTCCGACACTGTGTCGAAAATTTTTTTTTTTTTTGAATTTTCGGACACGGTTTTGGCCGTGTCGGACACGTGTCGGAGCCGTGTCCGTGTCCGACACTGCACCGAAGCATTTTTTACCGTGTCCGTGCTTCCTAGGGTTAGACAAGTCCAGCAGTGGAGCAAACGAGTTTTTGTGCAAAAAGCAGCTTTGGGCGCGCCGAGGGTGGGGGAGGGGGGAGTTTTATGTAGTAAAAATAAATAGTGATTAAATTGTAAAAAAGGTTATAATTTGGGGAAATATTTTTTTTATTTCTGAATGGTTTCAAAATTTTAGCCTTTTTTTGAATAGTCTAAGAATGTATAAAATTATGATATTTTTCTTTATTATTAGATAAGAAGCTAAAAGCTATTTTATATTCAACTTTAGTTTCCAATTTCTTTCCTAAAAAAGTCAGCGATTTTTAATTATTAACTTCTGTCGTCAAACACTATTAAATTTTACTATTCATAATTTCTTTTACAATCTTTTCGAGGTTCTACTTATAACAAGGGACATCCAACTTCCAAAAAAAAATAGCGCATCCTCCAACAAAATATTATCCCAAGTAATTGGTCCAGTTAATTGAAATTTTGGTTTCTATAAGTATGCCTAAATTCAATTTTAATTTTATCCGTTTCATTTTTCTTAATTTTGATTCCATAAATTTTATTCTTTTTTATCAATTTTGGGATTTTTTCCACTTTTTGTCAATTGTTTAATAGAAAAAGTATGCACAAGGCACATGGTCATTAAATCTATTTGGATAAGAATTCAGCAGCCAAACAAGAACCTCAATTTTATTTTTTTGCACTATTTTTCCATTTTGAATAGTTTATTTTCCCTCTAAAATGATAGACACTCACAATACACATTATTCATTCTCACCAAAATCATTAGTAAGTTGAGATTTAACGGCCAAGTGTCTCACATGTGCTTTCTCTGTTAAATAATTGACAGAAAGTGAAAAAAGTACCAAAATCGCTAAAAAATAGAATTTATTGAGAAAATTGAAACAAATGAAATTAAACCTGAACTAAACATACTTATAGGAACAAAAATTGCAATTAACCCTAATTGGTCTCTAAATAAAAAAATTCAAAAAAACTCCAAATAAAACACATAATGATTGATGAAATGTCATTCAAGATTATCTAATATAAATTATGCTACATTCTTTATTTTAGTTTAATCGTTCTCAAAGGCACCCCTCTCTTTCAAGAGGATCTTTGCTTTGCATCTATTTAAACGACATATTCCACTGCTTGTGCAACACCCGTCAATTCATTTGAGATTAATTCTTGCAAACGTACTTTTTAAACGAGATGCTTAACACATTAACGACAACACTATATGAATTGATATGCACAGCACTTAGTATCCATCGTTTACGGATAGAATTGCTGGGGCATCTAATCACATTCACTTCCTTAACTTTCGTCTCTCAATGGATCCACAAAAAATTATACATTTAATATTTATTTTTAAATACAAAATGAAAAATAAAATAGTATTTTGAATTTAAATAATAAGCGTGGAGCGGCTGGAGCCCATTATGAAATTTCGTGTCCAAAATGAGTGAAAAGCATATAGTCACTATTAGCAGCCACTATTGACTTCATCTCCCTTGGCGCCCCCGCAAACGTGGGCATCAAACAAGCTATTGTCATTATAAGAACAAGCTTGCTCACACGTACATTTTTAAGCGATAATCATTTCTTTTTTATTTAAAAAGAAAATAATGTGAGGCCTGTCATCAATCCATTAATACATTTTTAATTGGTATTGTCAATCGGAATAGCAATGTTCAACTGTAGGAAGTATTTTTCCTTTTTTTCATTAAATTAGGCTCGTGGCCGCGGCAGAATTTTGAGTCCTCTGGTGGAGGTATTTCTTTTTTTCTTTTACAATACGTGCACGGACGCACGTGCGCACACATACACACACACACTATTAGGATTTGAATCCTGACATTACATTTTTCATGCTCGAATAATAGGATATTTGTCTATTAAACCAACGATCCCGAACTTGTTGAAAGTACTTGTGGTTTTATACGTACATGTGCTTTTCTTTCTTTGATTCTTTTTTTTTGTTTAATTTTATTTTTTACTAATTGTTAGAAATATTAATAAATTATTTCTTCTTTAAAACTTAATGCTTGATACTTTTGTGTTTCGATAAATATATTATTTCGAGAGATATTTTAGTGTATTTCCTATGTATTTAAAATAGAAATTAGTAAGTGCACTATGCACAGTGGAGGATATATATATATATATATATATATATGTATTTTGGTTACATAGTGGAGGATATTTGAACGTTTAAGATCCCGTGTTTTTTTTTTTCGATTTGGATTTTTCATGTTACAATTTTTGTTCAATTTTTTATTCTCTTGCACCTTATTTTTTAATTTTTGGATTGGGACACATTTTTAATCCAACATGAGAAAATAAATTATTTATTCTGCTACACCATTGAGGTCATTAGTTTAAATCTAGGCTTCATCAAATTATACAAGGTTTTTGTCATGGGGCAGTGGGGCAGCCCTATGTTGTATCTAATTAAATCAAAACATTTTGTGAATTAAAAATTAGTATAAAATACCCCAAGCAATGTGAAAAATACCAGCGAAAACCTTCGATCAATAGTGTATTTTATACGCGTTTATTTTGCATGTATGAGAGTGTTTTAGGCTTTCGAATTTCCTCTTTTAACCTTGAATTAAATTTACAAAACTCTTATTTTATTTTTAATTAGCACAAAAACTCCTGTATTAAAAAAACTTAGTCTAAAATTTTTCATATTTTTAAAACTAGCACACCGCCACTCATGTACAACAACTCTTGTGTCTCGCAAATCGTTTGTAAATGTATGTGAAATTTTTGAAGGTTAGAGTTTGGTGGTTCTTTTCACATTTTTATTTTTTGGTTTGGGCTTTCGTATCCACGGCTGTATACGGGGACCTTCTAAATCCAAGGGTAATTATACGCCCTGCTAGAGCCAAGTTCCCTCTTTGAAAGAGATAAAACGTATTTTTATTCTTCATTTTTTTAAAAAAAGGGGTAAAATTAAAATCCATACTCAAAATTTCAGAAAATGAACCGAGAGAGCAGTGTGCTAGTAGATAAAAACAAGAGAGGTTTCAACCTAATTTTTTAACACAATTTTTTTGTGCTAATTAGAATTTACATAAGGAATTTTGTAAATATAACTCAATTATAAATAAGAATTTCAAGTGGTTGGACCAAAAAAAGAAGGAACCCTATTGAAGATAATAAATATTTAATACATCTGAAAAAAAAAAGTAAGGAAATAGAGGGAACATGTTGTAAATGTTAAATTTAATACCTTCAATAGAAGAAGATGAACGTGTTAAAAATATTAAACAATTTATTGATACTTCTTTTAATCACAAAAAAAAAAGGAAAGAAAGAAAGAAAATTGAAGCGTTGTATATGTCGTTTTAATATGATATATATATGTATATATATATATATATACATATCAAATTTTTTTCATATATGTTACCGGGGGGGCCTATGATGTCCAAAAATTTTTGGCCGACATAGTCTGATTGATTCTTCTAATAGAAGAATAATGATCCATCTGGTGTACTGAGGCCCCGCATCAACATAACAATTTCGTTAATGTCTATTTTAAAGTCTTTATATTGAATAAAAATTATTTTTGTTTTTCTCAATGTTTGTATTAGATAAAAACTACTTTATATTTGTTTTTTCTTTTATTATTTATAATTGTTTGTATTAGTTTACCAACTACTATTTTCTTGCCCCCCTTCATTGATGTTCTTTTCGTTTTTGTCTTCTGTCTCCACTCTCCTCTCAATTTATTTTCCCTTCCTTTTTTTCTTTAATATGATTTCAAAATATAATTTTTTTTATTTTCAATTATCTTTCACTTCTTATAAATTTAATAAATATACTAAAAACATTAATAAATTTAATAGATATTTATTTTACACTATCAAAATTTAAGCACATAACTAAATTAAATTTTATTTTTATTTATTTTGTACATGCATCAATTGTACCCGACTGTTAATAATTATTTATGGGTAGGATATATGGGTAGGATACATTAATATAATATATTACACTAGTTTTGTTACGGCTTTTGTGATAATATTTTTATAAATCTTGCATCCAAATAATGTACGTATAGCATGATTATCTTTTTTTCCTCTTTTCCTTTTTTTTCACTTTCGTTTCATAGAAGTATCGATCAATTGTTTTTATTATCAGGAAATTATATGATTTAAATTACACTTATTATATGATTTTTTTATTCTACGAATAGGGATCCATCACGTGCCGAATTTAAAAATATTTGTAAAATAATTTAGAAACAAGCAAAAAAATGGAACACTTACCTAGCCCACAATTTCATTGCACGCCATATTTGTAATTGACCAAAGCAAAAAAGGGTGCTTTTAATCACATTTATATGTGATTTTATTGCACGTTTATCTATTTGGTAATAAAGACACTGGAAAACAAAAATTCATTTTAAAAAAGAGTAATGCCCAGCAAAGCAGTAGCTGATAATGCAGTGAATATGGGAACTGAGTTTAGTTTGCAGGCAGAATTGTATAGGCTGGTCCCATTGAAAACTGTAGTCGAAAATAGGGATGCAAACAAGTCGAACCGGCTCGCGAGCCTGATGAGCCGGCTCGAAGCTCAAGCGAGCCAAGCTCGAGCCTAATAATTTGTGTTCGTTAGCTCACGAGCCTATTAATATTTTAATATTTATTTATTTTATAATACATACATATATATATAATGTTGTAAAAAAAAAATTAAATTTATGAGTCAAAATCCCAAGTCAAAAACACTACCCAATCTGAAAATTTCTCCTCCCTCTCATCTGCCGACTACTTTGAACTCTCTCTCTCTTGTCTCTTCTCTCTTCTCTCCGCCTCCACTGCCGCCTCCGCATCTCCACCGTCCGGTCTCTCCGCCTCCCCGTCTCCACCACCTCCGTGTCTCCAACTCCACCTCCCCGTCTCCACCACCTCCACCTCCGCCTATGCGCCTTTGCAGTCTGCATCTCCAGTTTCCACCGCCGCGTGCCTTCAACTCAGCCTCTCCACCACCGCGAGCCTCCACCGCCGCGTGCCTCCACCTCCACCGGATAAGTTAGTTTTCTCTCTCTATGTCTATATTGATAATTTATTCATCCTTTCATATTTTTTTTTGCACCTTTAATTCTTTGTTTTTTTTTTTTTCATCCGATATTGAGAAAAAGTGAGAAAAATTTGCAGTTTGCCAATGCATTTATGTGGAGGAAAGTGTATGTAAGGAAATATTTGCCTTTTGTTATATATATATATATATATATATATATATATATATATTTTGATTACAATGCCTTTTGCTATTGATTTGAAGAAAAAAAAATCAAAAATCCACTTTAAGAAATCATTAAAGTTCTTGAATGTTAATTATGACTAATCTCGTCATGTTAAAATGAATTATTTTGATAAAAGAGCGTGGTAAATAAGTTAGTTAATGAATGAAGTTTCGCACAAAATTCATCATTTTAGAGTAATTAAAGTCTAAAATGATAAAATTAAACACGAATTAAAACATATTTGAATATTATACACTTGTAATAAGGCAACAACAATCACCTTTAGACCACGTTAACACCTTTTTCAACATGAAACAATACCAATCCCGCATCCTTTAAACATTTTCTTTTAGTAAGAAAAAAAACCTTGATAAATAAGTTAATTAATAAATGAAATTTCACATTAAATTCACCACTATAGAATAATTAAAGGCTAAAATAATAAAAATAAACACGATTTAAATTTTAAACCCACGTCTAATGTTGTGGTCAAATCAAACTGATTCTTGTACAAAACCATGTTACTATGTGCATTAGGCACATCATTGATTACTAGTCTTCAACAGCGTAAACAGTATAGTAACCACAATAAATGTAAAATCAATAGCTTTACATAAATAGAGATTATTTAATTATTAAATAACTAATCACATTAACTTTTGATTAATTTTGACGAATAATTATTGGGCACAAATTGACAAAAGATGAATTAAGAGAGAAAATATAATAAGAAGATTTTGATGGGTCCTACTTTTGGTGGCCAAAACAGATTTTGAAAGCAACCATACACTAAATATGGCCATTGTATACTTTGTGCAATATTATCGCAGCCGCCTCCCACTAATCACACAAATTGCCCCGTGCTCAAAATCCTACTCGCACCATATTTTTATTTATTTATAATCCAAATTTCAGACGAATGCTGTCAATATTCGAATTCCTACAATCATCTTTTGATATGCTTTTCTCGATTTTGTTGCTATCATGGGTTTTACGCAATCGATTGAGTTATATAGATATCCCGTCAACACAACATAGGTCATCGGATCTCAAAGACCTACAAAAATACGAAAAATCAGGATCTTTCAAGAAACGAATTTCTATTGAGCAAACGATACTCTCCACACATCTAAAGGCAGAGTACATGTTCATTTAGTTAAAGGTCCACGAACAATTGCACCACTCAAAGTAAATAAAATATTTAATTCTTCTTAAATTATACAGAAAAATAAATTTTAGGGATAATATATTAATTGACAACTAAAAATTATCATAAGGTGTGTATGATAAGTAACAAACCGTTTATTGTTACAAAAGCAAATTATATAAGTTTAATAATGACATAAGTTATGCAATTTGATGTAATTATAATTGATGATAATTTAGTAATAAGAAAAATCTTGTCATAAAATATAGTGGCATTTTCATTTTTGTTTTTTTTTGTCATCGATTATCGCTATAGTGATATTATTGATTTTGAATATCGAAAATTTAAAATATTTATTATTATTATTTTTTAAGCCATTCTTTGATAAAATTAAAATAAAAATTAATTATCACCTAATGGATACTCTTAATGACAATATACTGCACGGTATATGCTAAAAATGATAATTTTCACAATGTCATTTATTTATTCATTTCGGCCAATGATATTATATTTTCTTTTGAATGGAAGTGGGCTCCAATTAGGATGTTGGAAATTCGAATTGTGATAATGGAATGACCACGAGAGTTTGTGAGGGGTCATAGAAGAATATAATAGCAAGTGTCCCTAATAATGTCTATAATAAAGATTATGCAGTCAATAATCTTGGCCGGTTGGCCAACTGCTCCGCTCTCCATAGCTATCAGAATACTTGGGGTCGTTAACAGAGCGAGGCGAGTCAAATAAATTATTATGCATACTCGATTTTAAATTTTTTATTGAGTTTGAAATTTTATTTGAGTTTGATTTAATTATAACTCAAACTCAATTCAAATGAACTTTAATCGAGTTGAACTCAAGTCCTTGATAAATATTTACATGTACTATTTTGGAGAGAGAGAGAGAGAGAGAGAGAGAGAGAGAGAGAGAGCATTCATGGTATTTGGTTGGTCAATAGAGGCCAAAAATTTGATGAACTATCTGGCCCAAAGCAAAAGAGGATATCCACAGACTCCTAGATGTGAAAATCAATTTAGAAAAGTGTTTATGTGACAATTGGGCCATCTAGTCACTTTCTTTAAGACAAAATTGTAGGACGTCAATTTATTGCTTGAACAAAATTGATCTAGCTTCTTTAAGATCAAAATCAATAAGAAGATGACTGCAAAAGCTTGCAAAAAATGGTTGAAACCCAAAAATTATTTACATTTTACCATACAAGTTACACGAAATTTGTAATTTACCTCTTAAAACTAATTTTCGGCCAAAACATGTGTTGGAAATAACCGGTGATGGCAACATGGTTGTTTTAAAAATAAAATCAATGGATAAGAAACTGTTAAATTTTAAAATTATTTTGAGATATTTTTTTGGAATGGTTAGACAAGTCCAGCGATGGAGCGAAAGCGTTTTTCTGCGGAAAGCAGCTTTGGGTGCGCCGAGGGTGGGGGTTGGGGGGGGGGGGGAGTTTTATGTAGCTTTTAGATCGTACAAATAAATAGTGATTAAAGTGTAAAAATGATTATAATTTGGGGAAATATCTTTTATTGCTGAATGTTTTTGAAATTTTAGCTTTTTTTAATAGTTGTTGAAGAATGTATAAAATTATTCTATTTTTCTTTATTAGATCAGGAGCTAAAAGCTATTTTATTTTCAACTTCTAATGGTTTCCAATTTTTTTTCCCTAAAAAAGTTAGCGAGTTTTAATTAATAACTTATGTTGTCAAACACTATTAATTTTTACTATTAATAATTTCTTTTACAAACTTTTCGAGGTTCTACTTCTAACAAGGTACATCAAAATTCCAAACAATAATAGTCCATCCTCCAATAATATATTATCCCAAGTAATTGGTCGATTTAATTGCAATTTTGATTTCTATAAGTATGCCTTAATTTTAATTTTAATTTTGTTGGTTTTATTTTTCTTAATTTTGGTCCAATAAGTTCTATTTTTTTTAATCAATTTTGGGACTTTTTTCCACTTTCTGTCAATTATTTAATAGAAAAAGTGCACGCAAGGTACGTGGTCATTAAATTTATTTGGATAAGTGTTGTATTGTGTCTCCTTCAGTCATTAATCTCTTTGGAATTCAACAACCAAAAAAGAATTGCAAATTTATTTTTTTTGCCCTAATTTTCCATTTTGTATAGTTTATTTTCCCTCCAAAATGAGATAGCTGGTCACAATACACATCATTAATTTTCACCAAAATCAACAGTAATTAAGTTGGATTTAACGGCCAAGTGTCTCATAGGCGTTTTTTCCGTTAAATAATTGACAGAAAGTGAAAAAAGTTCAAAAAATGCTAAAAAATAAAATTTGTTGAGAAAATTAAAATGAATGGAATTAAAATTAAATAAAGACATACTTATAGGAACAAAAATTGAAATTAACCCTAATTAGTCTCTAAATAAAAAAAAATTCAAAAAAACTCCAAATAAAACACATAATGATTGATGAAATGTCATTCAAGATTATCTAATATAAATTTTTCTACATTCTTGATTTTAGTTTACTCGTTCTCAAAGGCACCCCTCTCTTTCAAGGGGATTCACGGCATGTTAAGCCTTGATAAGATCTTTGTTTTGCATTTATTTAAACGACATATTTCATTGCTTGTACAACTCCGATCAATTCATTTGAGTTTAATTCTTGCAAACGTACTCCTTAAACAAGGTGCTTAACGCATTACCTACAACCCTGTATGAACTGATATGCACAATACTTAGTATCCATCGTTTACGCATAGAATTACTGAGGCATCTAATCATATTCACTTTCTTAACTTTCGTCTCTCAATGGATCCACAAAAAATTATACATTTAATATTTATTTTTAAATACAGAATGGAAAATAAAATAGTATTTTAAATTTAAACAATCAAGCGTGGAGCCCATTATGAAATGTCGTGTCCAAAACTCAGTGTAAAGCATATAGCCATTATTAGGCTAGTAGCAGCCACTATTGACTTCATCTTGGGCTGCCGGCCCCGCAAACTTGGGCTGCTACTGACTTCGTCTCCCCTGGCGCCCCCGCAAACTTGGGCAGCAAACAAGCTATTGTCATTATAAGAACAAGCTTGCTCACATGTTCATTTTTAAGCTATAATCATTTCTTATATATTTAAAAAGAAAATAAAGTGAGGCCTATCATCAATCCATTAATACATTTTTAATTGGTATTGTCAATCGGAATAACAATGTTCAACTGTGGGAGGTATTTTTCCTTTTTTTCATTCAATTAGGCTCGTGGCCGTGGCAGAATTTTGAGTCTTTTACTGGAGGTATTTCTTTTTTTCTTTAACAATACAGGCACGCACACACGCGCACACACACACTATTAGGATTTGAATCCCGACATTACATTCTTCATGCTCTAACAATAGGATATTTGTCCATTAAACCAACGATCCCGAACTTGTTGAAACTACTTGTGGTTTCATATGTACATGTGCTTTTCTTTCTTTTATTGTTTTTTTTATATTTATTTTTACTTTTTACTAATTGTTAGAAATATTAATAAATTATTTCTTCTTTAAAACTTATGCTTGATACTTTTGTGATTCGATAAATATATTATTTCGAGAGATATTTTAGTGTATTTTCTATTTATTTAAAATAGAAATTAGTAAGTGTACTATGCACAGTGGAGGATATATATATATATATATATATATATATATATATTTTGGTTAATAGTGGAGGATATTTGAACGTTTAAGATCCCGTGTTTTTTTTTTCGATTTGGATTTTTCATGTTACAATTTCTGTTCAATTTTTTATTCTCTTGCACCTTATTTTTTAATTTTTGGATTGGGACACATTTTTAATCGAACATGAGAAAATAAATTATTTATTCTGCTACACCATTGAGGTCATTAGTTTAAATCTAGGCTTCATCTAATTATACAAGGTTTTTGTCATGGGACAGTGGGGCAGCCCTATGTGTCTAATTAAATCAAAAAATCTTGTAAATTAAAAATTAGTATAAAATACCCCAAGAAATGTGAAAACTACCAGCGAAAACCTTTGGTCGATAGTGTATTTTATACGTTTTTATTTTGCATGTATGAGAGTGTTTTAGGCTTACGAATTTCCTCTTTTAACCTTGAATTAAATTTACAAAACTCTTATTTTATTTTTAATTAGCACAAAAACTCATACATTAAAAAAACTTAGTCTAAAATTTTTCATATTTTTAAAATTAGCACACCGCCCCTCATGTACAACAAATTTCCTATTTTAACCTTGAATTAAATTTACAAAACTCTTATTTTATTTTTAATTAGCACAAAAACTCATGCATTAAAAAAACTTAGTCTAAAATTTTTCATATTTTTAAAACTAGCACACCGCCCCTCATGTACAACAACTCTTGTGTATCGCAAATTAGTTGTAAATGTATGTGAAATTTTTGAAGGTTAGAATTTGGTGGTTCTTTTCGCATTTTTATTTTTTGGTTTAGGCTTTCGTATCCACGGCTGTATACGGGGACCTTCTAAATCCAAGGGTAATTATTTGCTCTGCTAGAGCCAAGTTCCCTCTTTGAAAGAGATAAAACGTATTTTTATTCTTCAATTTTTTTTTAAAAAAGGGGTAAAATTAAAATCCATACTCAAAATTTCAGAAAATGAACCCAGAGGACAGTGTGCTAGTAGATAAAAGCACGAGAGGTTTCAACCTAATTTTTTAACACAATTTTTTTGTACTAATTAGAATTAACATAAGGAATTTTGTAAATTTAACTCAATTATAAATAAGAATTTCAAGTGGTTGGACCAAAAAAAGAAGGAACCCTATTGAAGATAATAAATATTTAATACATTTGGAAAAAAAAAAAGTAAGGAAATAGAGGGGACATGTTGTAAATGTTTAAATTTAATACCTTCAACAGAAGAAGATGAACGTGTTAAAAATATTAAACAATTTATTGATACTTCTTTTAATCACAAAAAAAAAAAAAATGAAAGAAAGAAAGAAAGAAAATTGAAGCGTTGTATATGTCGTTTTAATATGATATATATATATATATATATACATATAAAAAAGTTTTCATATATGTTACCGGGGGGGCCTATGATGTCCAAAAATTTTTTGCCGACATAGTCTGATTGATTCTTCTAATAGAAGAATAATGATCCATCTGGTGTACTGAGGCCCCGCATCAACATAACAATTTCGTTAATGTCTATTTTAAAGTCTTTATATTGAATAAAAATTATTTTTGTTTTTCTCAATGTTTGTATTAGATAAAAACTACTTTATATTTGTTTTTTCTTTTATTATTTATAATTGTTTGTATTAGTTTACCAACTACTATTTTCTTGCCCCTCTTCATTGATGTTCTTTTCGTTTTTGTCTTCTGTCTCCATTCTCCTCTCAATTTATTTTCCCTTCCTTTTTTCTTTAATATGATTTCAAAATATAATTTTTTGTTATTTTCAATTGTCTTTCACTTCTTATAAATTTAATAAATATACTAAAAACATTAATAAATTTAATAGATATTTATTTTACACTATCAAAATTTCAGCACATAACTACATTAAATTTTATTTTTATTTATTTTGTACATGCATCAATTGTACCCGACTGTTAATAATTAATTATGGGTAGGATACATTAATATAATATATTACACTAGTTTTGTTACGGCTTTTGTGATAATATTTTTATAAATCTTGCATCCAAATAATGTACGTATAGCATGATTATCTTTTTTTCTTCTTTTCCTTTTTTGTCACTTTCATTTCATAGAAGTATCGATCAATTGTTTTTATTATCGGGAAATTATAGCTCAAATTGGAACGGGTCACATTAGTATCAATTATGTGATATTTAAATTACACTTATTATATGATTTATATAGTCTACGAATAGGGATCCATCACGTGCCGAATTTAAAAATGCTTGTAAAATAATTTAGAAACAAGCAAAAAATTGGAACACTTACCTAGGCCACAATTTCATTATGACATTGCACTCCATATTTGTAATTGACCAAAGCAAATAAGGCTGCTTTTTATCACGTTTATATGTGATTTTATTACACATTTATCTATTTGGTAATAAAGACATTGGAAAACAAAAATTCATTTTAAAAAAGAGTAATGAGCAGCAAAGCAGTAGCTGATAATGCAGTGAAAATGGGAACTGAGTTTAGTTTGTAGGCAGAATTGTATAGGCTGGTCCCATTGAAACCTGTAGTCCAAAATAGGGATGCAAACGAGTCGAGCCGGCTCGAAGCTCGAGCCAAGCTTAAGCTCGGTTCGTATATTATCGAGCCGAGCTCGAGCCTAATAACTTGTGTTCGTTAGCTGGTGAGCCTATTAATATTTTAATATTTATTTATTTTATATAATATATAGGGAGAATTACATCCACCTCCCCTGAGGTTTGGCGAAATTACATTTTAACCCACGATTTTTTGTAAATTACAAAAACCCCCCTGAGGTTTGTAATAATTACAAGTAATGGACGGAAAGTGTAAAAAGTCCGTTTTGCCCTTTATTTTTTGCTGATATTAAATAGGACAAATTACATCTACCTCCCTTGAGGTTTGGAGAAATTACAATTTAACCCACATTTTTTTGTGTATATTACAATAACCCCATGTGATATGTAATAATTACAAGTGATAAACGAAAAATGTATAAAACCTATTCTAGCCCAAAATTAACCTCACCAATGTGTTTTCCACGTCAAAAAGTTGAAGACCCGCTTCAAGTTCACCGAAAAACTTGTCGGAAAACGGAGCAATTTTTTCAATATTATTACTTTTAGCCCCACAAAGATGTAATACATAACATACAACCCCAAATATTTTATATATATGACAAAAAAATCCGTCAAGGGTACTATCGAAACTTTACGTACAAAAACTAACGGAACCCTAACGGTCATAAACGGCTGGGGTAAATTGTTAGACGGAATAAACCTCAGGGGGGTTTTTATAATTTACAAAAAATCGTGGGTTAAAATGTAATTTCGCCAAACCTTAGGGGAGGTGGATGTAATTTTCCCTAATATATATAAATAATGTTGTGAAAAAAATTAAATTAACAGTCAAAATTGATCCCAAGTCAAAAACCATACCCAATATGAAAATTTCTCCTCCCTCTCATCTGTCGATTGCTTTAAACTCTCTCTCTCTTGCGTCTCTTCTCCCTTCTCTCCGCCTCCACCGCCGCCTCCGTGTCTCCACCGTCTGGTCTCTCCGCTTCCCCGTCTCCACCACCTCCGTGTCTCCACCTCTGCCTATCCGCCTCTGCAGTCTGTATCTCCAGTCTCCACCGCTGCGTGCCTTCGTCTCAGCCTCTCCACCGCCGCGAGCCTCCACTGCCTCGTGCCTCCACCTCCACCGGATAAGTTAGTTTTCTCTCTCTAATGTCTATGTTTATAATTTATTCATCCATTCATTTTTTATTTTTTTTTGCACCTTTAATTTCTTTAATTTTCTTTCATTCGATATTGAGAAAAAGTGAGAAAATTTGCAGTTTGCTAATGCATTTATGTGGAGGAAAGTGTATATAAGGAAATATTTGCCTTTTGTTATTGTTTTTTTGGTTACAATGCCTTTTGTTATTGATTTGAATAAATAGACAGCCTAAAACTTTGATCTTGTTGAGATAATGGATTTCAAATTTCTTTGATGAAGCTTAGCTCAACAGAGAAGTGTTTCATTTTTTTTTTAATACATCAATTATATAGCAGATATATATTGCTACAAAGAAGATTATGCCCACATTCATGGGAATTAAACAATTCGAGTTATTTGATTGTTGGTAATTAAACAAAGAAGTTTGGTATCCACATTGACGTTATTGCTCCAATCAAGTGAATAGCTTTTTTTGTGACAATGTTGTTCGTCAATGGATTGTAATATTTAATTTGGTGCCAACTTTTGATTTGAAGGCTAGTTCAACCTTATTATATTTGTATTTGTGTAATTTGTACTCTCTATGGATAGAACTAGACTGTTCATCGTGTTGTGATTTGCATAGTTTGTAGTCTCTATTGACATATGGTAAGTTTGTATTTGCATAATGTGTGTGTGTGTGTGTTTTTTATTATTTGATAAGTGTGTGATAAGGGACAAAGATACAGGTTCTCGAGCTCGAGCTTGAGCCGAGCTCGAACATATATAAATTCTCGAGCTCGAGCATGAACAAGCTGTGCCGAACGAGCCTATCGAATCGATCCGAGCCGAGCTCGAGCTTAAGCTCGAGTTATTTGGTTTGAGCTCGAGCTCGAGCCTAGAAAAAATGCCAAGGTTCGGCTCGGCTCGGCTCGGTTCATTTGCATCTCTAGTCCAAAAACAAGTAAGCTCACATAAATATCATTAAAAAATTACTTTTATAGGTAAATAAATGAGGAAATAAATAACAAAACATTGTAACAATGTTGGAAGAAGAAAAAAAAAATAGGTGGCATGCCCAAAATTATTACTAATAATATGTAAGGGTATTTACTCCCAGCACACCTGAATTTAGATAAAATTACAGATAACACCCTTTAGTTTCAAACTACTAATACCCCCCCTGAGTTTTGTCACCATCTTTCAATTTTCAACTTCCATTAGGTTGACTAAAAATCATTATTTGTATACCCAATTGAACTCCCAAATTTACCTTTTTGAATGCAGGAATGTTATTTGGTCAATTTTGAATTGACTTTTTTTACCCTTATGGATATTTATGCTATATAATGTCATTTTTGGAGGTGATGCATTATAATTTAATACAATGAAAGAGGGTTGTTTGTAATTTTATATTTTATATTTAATAAATAAGAAAATATATTTGAATATTTTTATTTATAATGTCTATATATATATATGCAAAAATTTAAATTTGTAATGTGATAAAAATAAATAAATATTTATACATAATATATCTACATAATAAACAAAATATGTATAAATATATAAATATATAATATATAAAAATATTTATAAATATATATACACATACATACATATATACATATATATGCATATATCCATAACAGCACAACACCACAACTCCCCTCCACCACCATCTGTACCGTCGTCCATCACCACCACCCACCCCCGCTAATGAATAAGAGAGAGAGAGAGAGGGAGAGGGGCGGAGGGAGTAGGTTTCACCACCACCGCCACACCTTCAGCCGCCGTCGCCGCCACCGAGTGAGAGAGAAAGAGAGAGAGAGAGAGGGAGAGAGAGCATAGGGTTGAGATCGAGAGATTGAGATCTCTGATTTGAGGAAAAAAAAAGTAAAAAGAAAAGAGACATCCAAAAGGGAAGGAAGAGAGATCGAGAGATCTAAAGGGAGAGGAAGAGGAAGAGGAAGATGAGAGACAGATACAGAGGAGGGAGAGATCGAGAGGGGGAGAGGGAGGGGGTAGAGAGAGAGAGACTAAGAAGCAGAGAGGAAGAGAAAGGTTGGGATGGGGCCGCGGTGGATGGGGGTGAGTTAAGGTTTTGTTGAAAACGATGATGACTTTTTCCCCCAAAATATCACTAGAGGGTATTTTGATCAATTCAACCCTACATATATTTTTTCATTTTTTTAATAAAAAATATTTCAAATATTTAAGAGGTAAAATGGACATTGTATTGCTTCGGTCTATTTTATCAATAAATCCACAAAATTTAGGGGGTATTGATAATTTGCGAAACCAGAGTGTTATTTGTAATTTTACCTAAATTCAAGACTGGTATTATTTGTAATTTTACCTAAATTTAGGGCTGGTAAGAGTAAATATCCCTAATATATATTAAGTAACAATATGTTTCATTTTATAATTAACAATATATTTTCTATATTCAATAATGATAATGTTTGTTAAATCTTAATACGGTTGAATGTTGACCGTATTTTAAGTGATTATTGTTAACAATGGCACACATACTTGATGAAAATTTTGGCAACAACGGAAATTGTAACCAAATGTATGACAAAACTTTTGTTATCACGATGAAATTTAGTAACCATGCGATAATATTGGGCATGTTGTCAATTTATAGGGCGAAAACCAATCAATCGTTAGAGCTGAGCGGTAGTTTATAGCAACCGTTAATGAAGTAGATGTCGACTTCTACAACAGGAAAAAAAATTTCCATTGTAGAAGTCGACATTTGAATTGCCGACTTCTATTTACCCAAAAAAAAGAAAGGAGAAAGTCGACAGCTCAAATGTCGACTTCCCATTAATAAAAAAAAATTGAAAGAAGTCGACTTAAAAAATTCATATTTTTTGTCCAACTTCAAATATAAAACAAACGTCAATGATGGTTAAATAATATTTTAATAAAAATCGACATTTCAAATGTCAACTTCTATTAAAACAATAATTATACATATTTTTGAGTTAATTTACAAACTGTTAAATAAAAATATTATTTGATTTGAAGTCAAATGTCGACTTCTACACAAATCGAGATTTTACTTTTATCGCGAGTCTTATTTATGAGTCAGAATATTAAATATTATATTTTTTTGTGTTAAATTTATAAAAAAATTCTAATCCCATTTGCTTCCTTAACTTTCGTCTCTCAATGGATCCACAAAAATTTATACATTTAATATTTATTTTTAAATACAAAATGAAAAATACAATAGTGTTTTAAATTTAAATAATCAAACGGGGAGCCCATTATGAAATCTCGGGTCCAAAAATCAGTGAAAGCACATGGGCAATATTAGCAGCCACGAAGACCAAATATATATATATATTAGCAGCCACTATTGACTTCATCTCCCTTTAGTGCCCTCGCAAACTTGGGCGTCAACCAAGCTATTGTTACTATAAGAGCAAACGTGCTCTTGGCTACAAAGTTAAGCTGTCGCCATTTCTTATTTATCATAAAAGAAAATAAAGTGAGGCCAATGATCGATCCATTAATGTATTATTACTGGTATTGTCAGTCGGAAGAACAAAGTTTAACTGTCGGAGGTCATTTTTTTCTTCTTTCATAAAAATAGACTCGTGCCCGTCGCAAAATTTTCTAATGAAGTTTCTTGTTGGAGGTGTTCCTTTTTTTCTTTGACAGTGGCACACCACACACACAGCGAATCCTACCATTACATTTCTCACTCTCTAATAGCAAGATACAAGTCCATTAGGCCAAAATTCCCGAACTTGTGAGAAGTACTTGTTCGTGGTTTCAGACGTACATGTGCTTTTCTTTTTCTTTTCTTGTTTTTTTACTAATTGTTAGAAATATTAATAATTTATTTCTTCTTGAAAACTTACTGCTTGATAATTTTGTGATTCGACAAACATATTATTTCGAGAGATATCTTAGCATATTCCCTATTTATTTAAAATAAAAATTAGTAAGTGTATTATGGACACAGTGGACGATATTTGAACTTTTAAGATCTTTTTTTTATTATAATTATTTTGGGTTTTCCATGTTAAAATTTTTGTTCAAATTTCTATTCTCTTGTACTTTATTTTTTAAATTTTGGTTTGATACACATTTTTAATCGAACATGCAGAAACAACTAATTTATTGATACTTCTTTTAATTAAAAAAAATTGAAGCATTGTATATCTACCAAAATTTTTTCATATATGTTACCGGGGGCGGGGGGGGGGGGGGGGGGCGGGCGGCCTATGATGTTCAAAAATTTTTGGCTGACATAGTCTGATTGATTCTTCTAATAATCTAATAGAAGAATGATGATCCATCTGCTGTACTGAGGCCCCTGATTCTTCTTATTGTTTGTGTTAGATAAAGACTACTTTATAATTGTTTTTTTATTATGTATAATTTTTGTATTAGTTTACCAACTACTATTTGCTCCTCTTCATTGATGTTGTTTTCGTTTTTGTCTTCTCTCTCCACTCTCCTCTCAATTTATTTTCCCTTCCTTTTCTTCTTTATTATGATTTCAAAAAATATATATTTTTTTATTTTCAATTATCTTTCACTTCTTATAAATTTAATAAATATACTAAAAACATTAATAAATTTAATAGATATGTATTTTACACTATCAAAATTTAAGCACATAACTACATTAAATTTTATTTTTATTTAGTTTGTACATGCACCAATTGTATCCGATTGTTAATAATTAATTATGGGTAGGATACAATAATATAATAAATTACATTAGTTTTTTACGGCTTTTGTGATAATATTTTTATAAATCTTGCATCCAAATAATGTACATATAGCATGATTATCTTTTTTTCTTCTTTTCCTTGTTTTTCACTTTCGTTTCATAGAAGTATTGATCAATTGTTTTTAGGGATAATTAAGCTGGGGTACCCTAAGGTTTGCTTAAATTACAAATAAAATCCTCTTGTTTGGAAAATTACCTAACAAACCTGGAATTTGTAAATGTTTTACAATGTCAACCTTCTGTCTACAAACGTTAGGGTTTGTAACGGAAATTGTCAAATTTTTGTTTCGTTCTTCCTATTTTACCCTTTTGGTCAAAGTTTGAACATATTTGACTAATTTTATAGGACTAAAATGCCTTTTGGGTCTGATTCATGTAGAAATGTTTGATAATAATAAGAGTTACAACAAAATCAGATTTGACCCAAAGGACATTTTAGTCCTAAAAAATTAGTCAAATATGTTCAAACTTTGACCAAAAGGGTAAAATAGGAAGAACGAAACAAAAATTTGACAATTTCCGTTACAAACCCTAACGTTTGTAGACAGAATGTTGACATTGTAAAACATTTGCAAATTCCAGGTTTGTTAGGTAATTTTCCAAACAAGAGGGTTTTATTTGTAATTTAAGCAAACCTCAGAGTACCCCAGCGTAATTATCCCTTGTTTTTATTATCAGGCACGTGACGAATTTAAAAATACTTGTAAAATAATTTAGGAACAAGCAAATTAAAAAATGGAACACTTACCTAGGCCACAATTTCATTATGACATTGCACTCCATATTTGTAATTGACCAAAGCAAGTGAGGGTGCTTTTATCACATTTATATGTGATTTTATTACACATTTATCTATTTGGTAATAAAGACATTGGAAAACAAAAATTCATTTTAAAAAAGAGTAATGAGCAGCAAAGCAGTAGCTGATAATGCAGTGAATATGGGAACTGAGTTTAGTTTGTAGGCAGAATTGTATAGGCTGGTCCCATTGAAACCTGTTGTCCAAAATCAAGTAAGCTCACATAAATATTGTTAAAAAGTTACTTTCATAGGTAAATAAATGAGGAAATAAATAACAAAACATTGTAACTATGTTGGAAGAAAAAAAAAAAAGGCGGCATGCCCAAAATTATTACTAATAATATATAAGGGTATTTACTCCCACCACCCGTGAGTTTAGGCAAAATTACAAATAACACCCTTTAGTTTCACAAATTACCAATACCCCCCTGAGTTTTGTTTCCGTCTTTCAATTTCTAACTTCCATTAGGTTGACTAACAATCAGCTTTTGTATACCCAATTGAAGGTAGGAATGTTATTTGGTCAATTATAAATTGACTTGTTTACCCTTATGGATGTTTATGTTATATAATGTCATTTTTGGAGATAATGCATTGTAATTCAATACAATGAAAGAAGGTTGTTTGTAATTTTATGTTTGTATTTAATAAATAAGAAAATATATTTGAATTTTTTTATTTATAATGTCTATATATATATATATGCTAAAATTTAAATTTGTACTGTGGTAAAAATAAATACATATTTATACATAATATATATACATAATAAACCAAATATTTATAAATATATATACACATACATATATATATATATGCATATATACATAACACCGCAACACCACAACTGCCCTCCACCACCATATATCTGCACCATCATCCATCACCACCACCCACCTCCGCTAACCAATGAGAGAGAGAGAGAGAGAGAGAGAGAGAGAGAGAGGAGCAGAGAGAGAGAGAGGGGGGGGGGAGGAGTAGATTTCACCACCACCACCACACCTTCAGTCACCGCCACCGCCACCGCCACCTAGGGAGAGAGATAGAGAGAGAAAGCATAGGGTTGAGAAAGAGAGATTAGATTGAGAGATTGAGATCTCCGATTTGAGGAAAAAATGGTAAAAAGAAAAGAGAGATCCAAAGGGGGAGGGAGAGAGAGATCGAGAGATCTAGAGGGAGAGGCAAAGTGAGAGGAGAGATACAGAGGGAGAGCAGAGAGAGATACAGAGGAGGGAGAGATCGAGAGGGGAAGGGGGGGGGAGGGAGAGAAAGAGATTGAGAGGCAGAGAGGGAGAGAAAGGCTAGGGTGGGGGCTGCGGTGGAGTGAGGGGCGGCTGGTTGGTGGGGCCGGGGGGGGGGGTGAGTTAGGGTTTTGTTGAAAAAGATGGTGACTTTTTCCCCCCAAAATATGACTAGAGGGTATTTTTGTCAATTCAGCCCTACACCTATTTTTTCAATTTTTTAATAAAAAATATTTCAAATATTTAAGAGGCAAAATGGACATTGTATTCCTTCTGTCTATTTTACCAATAAATCCACAAAATTTAGGGAGTACTGGTAATTTGCGAAACTAGATAGTGTTATTTGTAATTTTACCTAAATTTAGGGGTGGTAAAAGTAACTATCCCTATTATATACTAAGTAACAATACGTTTCATTTTATAATTAATGATATATTTTCTATATTCAATAATGATAATGTTTGTTAAATCTTAATACGGTTGAATGTTGACCGTATATTAAGTTATTATTATTAACAATGGCACACATACTTGATGAAAAATTTGGCAACAACGGAAATTGTAACCACAATGTATGACAAAACTTTTGTTATCACGGTGAAATTTAGTAACAATTCGATAATATTTTTTTGTCACTAATATAGAAAGGTAGAATGCCACTTTGTCTTTAAACATGCAATACTTCAAATATATATGCATCTATAATGTATGGAAACTTTTAAATTTAAAGTCGTGCAGTGTTAGACACTATATCAGACACAACACTTATCCGACACCTTCTCGACACATGCTTGATGCACGACGCGACGTGTCCATAAATTAAATAAATTTGACATTTTTTATTGCGTGTCAACACACTGTCAACTATTAGTCTGACACTTTTTGGACATGCGAATTTTTTTTTCATATATTTTTTTGAGTATTCCAATTATAGAAAGATAATTATAAATAAAAAATTTCTAGAGATATTCGAAAAAGATTGTTGTCTCATTCATTAATTTATTTTTCTTATTATATTTTTTTATAAAAAATGAAACTTTGTTTTATTTTTAAAATAATACAAAAATACAAAAATAAATAGTGTTGTGTTGAAAATGTGTTGTGTTATAAAATTTTTGAAAATTTCGTGTCGCCATATCTGCATCCATGGAACATATATCTATATCTTAGTTTGTAACTCAAATGTGAGAAACATCAATTGTAAAACTAACCAAAAAAATTGAATGTTTAACACTTTTTATGAGATTTTGGCCCGGATATAGTTACAACAAACATTGTAGAATGCAAGTGAAAGTAAAAAGTAACAAGTACTCCTATGAAATTCATATATATGCGCGTGCACGCATGTTCATATTCTTATTTTTTATCATGTAATTTTCTTTTTATATATCTCTCTGTCCATATCCAAAGTTGAAGCATACCTTGAGAAGGATCACAACCAATGTTAATGGTGTCATTGATATTTTTGATAGTAGCACCATTCTCGAAACCGTAGTCTCTGTGGACATGCGCAAGGTAGAGGAGCACCCACCTAGTGTGCTCTGCGCACCCCCTCCGTAGAACCACGGACCCTTGTCATGGCTTACTTTCAACCACCCCGAGTCCTCAGAGTATATTTATCTCCACAGTAGTCCGATGTATGAAAAACTTAATAGTTGAATTTTTTTTGTGCATGTATATATTTTGATTCAACGTTAATGGTAATTTTTATTATTTACTTGCCACTGGGGTTGTAGTCGAGTAGTGTGGGTTCGAAATAGATACCATTGAGGTATTGAGTTTGAATCCTCTTATTGTCTCCTTTTCCCTTTTGGCCTTTGGGTGGGTGGGTGAGTGAGTGAGTGACTGAGTGTATGACATTCGGATTAATATTTATAGGATGTCTTGAGTTGATTGTATCAAAAAAAATAAAAATTGTTTACTTACTCTCATTTTGAAGGTATACATTCAACCATAACAGCTAGTTTTGATAAAATAAATAAATAAAAAGATCCTTCGCCCACAGAATCAAAAGGCACGTGGAGGAGATCAAATTCAAGGCACAAGAACAAGATGATCATAACAAGAAGACGAGGAGATGGGACTCGCCGGGAAATGACGTCACCCGTCGGAAGAGGTTCTGGAGCGTCCAGCAGCGGCCGTGGGGGACTTGGGCGGCAGAGATCCGCGACCCGACACGGGGGAAACGGGTCTGGCTCGGCACCTACGAGACCCTCGAGGAGGACGCCGCCGTCAGAATGAAAGGCTCCAACGCCATCACGAACTTCCCCGCCGCTGTGGCCACGGACCGCAATGGCGGCTCTTCGGGAAGCGATGCCGCTTTGTCGAAGGCGTCAGTCCTCCGATACAAGGAGCTGACGCCATTCGACGGGTTGGGCTACTGCGGCGATGATGAATTCCGGCTCGGCGTTGACTGGGCTCTTCTGAATTGGCCAGAGATCGGGGTTTCGAGGAATCGCTACGGCGGCGATCAATTCGGCGAGTTTGACTTTGATGACTTCATCGCTGACGTCGGATGAAGCTCTTTTTTGTATGCCGTGCCGGTTCAAATATTTGCAGGTGACGTAGCAAGTTGGCGGGAATGCTGGGACTTGTTCATCGTATCGCGAGTTTTGTATTTCACTCGGCGATTTTGTGAGGAGGCATTTTTGTTTTAGTATTAGTATTTGAAAAAATCTTAGCTCAAATCCGACTCAATCTAATTACTGTTAATCGTATGGTAAATATTTGATATTTATAGCGTGATTGGTATATAATTTTAAAAAATTAAGTTCGGATAAGAATTATCGAAATGACGAAGATGTTACATAATTTTTTTAAGTAAAAATTGTATATAGTGCAAAAACTAAATTAGAATGGTGGTAAGGAGTGTCGTCTTGTACAACAAAAAATAGAAAATTCTAGTGTATATTATGTTTGGCCACACTCAATCAATTTTACCTAATATATGTGGTTATATTTGTTTCATAATTATAATTATTTTTAAAAATATTCACTAATAATATTTTCAATGCGATTCACTCATTACGTAATTGATAATAACATCGTCAAATTTGATTTGGTCCAATAGAAAAATGAGTATCAAGTTGGCTTCATGCGACCAACATAAAAGACTTGGTCCATGGAATGAGAATAAAGAAAGCCAATTCAACGAGTCAAATCGATTATACTACTCTCTAAAGGATGTTGAGATTTTTGGCATACGGGTCATTTTTATTGACACTTTTGATTATATTTTAAATTTTTAGCACTTCACTAAAGAGACTTTTTTTTTCTTTTAATGCCATATAATTTTTTTTATCAAACAAATATGTTATCTGTAATCACTATTTGCCATTTAGTCAATTTAATATTTAAGTTTTAAGTCATGTTTAGTGAAAAACAATACTCAGAAAATAAATTAAATTTTGAGTTCATCTAAAACATAGATTATGCATTTGTTTTATTTGGTTGGAAAAAAAGCTTACCATTTCCATGCTTTTAATTATTATTATTTTTTTTATACAACAAACTCAGGACACTTTATAGATGTCAACCGAAAAGATACCCCCACACACATGCCCACACTTACTCAAGGAGTCAAGGGAAAAGAGGGAAAGAATAAAAGGGTTCGAACTCAAGACCTCATTGATACCAAATTTGGACGCTCCACCACTCGGGCTCCAAGCCCAGTGGCCAATGCTTTCAATTATTGGTTGCATAGCATACAAGTTTTTGAAGAAAGGCCATGCAATGAATAGCCTCTTTGTGATTATAAATAGAAGGTAAACTAAATTAAAGCATTGTAAACTTAAAAAGAAAAATAAAAACCAAAAATCCACCGTAAGAAATCATTAAAGTTCTTGAACGTTGATTATGACTAATCTTAATCGCGCTAAAACGAATCCTTTTGATGAAAGAGTGTGGTAAACAAATTAGTTAATAAACGAAGTTTCACACAAAAATCATCATTTTAGAGTAATTGAAGTTTAAATTAATGAAAATAAATACAAGTTAAACATATTTGAATATTATAAACTTGTGAAAAGGAAAAAACAACTACCTGATAAGATATATATAGAAATAAAACAATAAATGGTTCATAATATGTGAATTATAAATAATAAGTTGTTGATTCAAATAAAACACATGAACTTTTTTAATGCATATTCTATCTTTATAACTTACAAAGATATATATAAAAAGAATGAATAAACAAACATATATGAACTTTATGTGTTATTAATAAAAAAGTATGATACCTATATGCGCGCGTGTGTGTATACATATATATTTTCTTAAAAATAAGTAGATTGTACAAAAAAAATGAATAAATTGTATACACAAATTTCAATATTCATTCGAATATTCAAATATTTATAATTGAATTTAAAATTTAAAAATTACAATTGGATATGGATATATCCGATATCCGTCCAGTATCCGGTAGATATGGATATTGATTTTAGATATCCGTCAATATCTGTATCCATCATTACTAGAAAACACGTATTTAGCCACGGATTTGGCCACGAAAAAAATCTGTGGCCAAATGTGGCGTGGTTAAGCTTAGCCACGGACCATGGCCACGAATTAAGCCACGGATTTATCCATGGCTAACATTAAATTTGGCAATGGATATTTCCGTAGCCAACTTTTTTTTTTATAAAAAAAAATACATTTAGCCACGGATTTATCCGTGGCTAGTAATTAATATTTTCTTTTAATTTTTTCAATTTAGCCATGGAAAAATCCGTGGCTAGTATTTAATATTTTTTTTATTTTTCATTTTAGCCATGGATAAATCCATGGCTAATATTTAATTTTTTTTTAATTTTTTCATTTTAGCGACGGATAAATCCGTGGATAACAAAATTAATATTAAAAAAAAAATTCCAACCAAGCCCAGCAGCCAGCACAGCCGCCGACTTGCGCGAGCCACGGCGCTCAAGCGCACCGCGCCAGCCACGCCCCTTAGACCACTGCCCACACTCCATAATTTGGATTTTAGCGTGTAACTGGTGGGACTCGAGCTCGAGACCTCTTAGTTAATTGCCCAGCGTGCCACCGCTAGGCTATGTTGTGTTTGTTTGTCTAATGAGATTATCAATCACTTATATCAAGATATATATGTTACTAATTTATACCAATTAAGTCACTAAAAAATTTTTGATAAAAAAATCAAAATTAAAAAATTTTAACTTAATTTAACCTTATCAAAATTTGAAAGTTTTAACCGATTAGACTTTTTTTTTTTAATTTTTATATTTTAGCCAAGGACTTTTCTATGGTTAAGTCTCAAATTAATTTTTTTTAATTTTTATATTTAGAAAATACTATTTATTTACATCTATCATAAATTAATATTATTGATAGAAGAAATGTACTCAAATTGTAGTTAACGAAACTTAACTTTTTGATTTTTGTGAAAAATAAAAAAACTTTATTTATAAAAGATAGTCAATAAATTTATTAAGTGTAAATATTACATTAATATTTATTCAAGTGTTAGATCGGACGATTTAAGTAAGCCATTTTAAGTTGACTTTTCACGAATCGTGTGTTTTCGTTAATTAGGTTAGACGGAACCGTACGATTAGAGTCATACACCTTCAAAACTAATCAATCTGCTTGAAACTCCATTTAAAATTTAAAAAAAATTAAAATTATTTATTGGCCACGGATTTATCCATTTTTTTAAAATTAAAACTTGTCAATACAACTTCAACGCTAATCAATCTGCTTGAAAATCCATTTTTTTGATAATCCTATACAAGTTAATTGACGTTAGCTTGCATTGACATCGGATTACGAAGTCATTCGTATATATCACCGAAAGAGGAAAAACGTATTCTCGCTAAGCAAACTATAATTTTCAACGAATAAGATGGGAAAATATAATACCCGTGATGAAAATAATATTATTTTCAAATGGCTCGAACCTTTTGGTGCCCCAGAATGTCGGATCAGGCGACTTAATCGAGCCATTTAAAATTAAAAAAAATTAAAATTATTTATTGTTCGTAGCCAATATTAATTTTTAAAAAATAGTAATAAATTTATTTATTAAATCCGTGGCCAAGTCCAAATTTTAAAAAAAATAAAAAAATTTATTTATTGGCTGCGGATCAAGTCCAAATTTAGAAAAAATAAATTTATTTATTAGCCACGGATAAATTCGTGGCCAAATCCAAATTTAAAAAAATTAAATAAATTTATATTTGTTGGCCACGGATTTATCCGTGGACAAAAACATTTATGTTTTTTTTTAATTTATTTATTGACCACAGATAAATTCGTGGCCAAGTCCAAATTTAAAAAAAATAAATTTATTTATTGGCCACGGATATGGCCACGGATAAATCCATGGCCAAATCCAAATTTAAAAAAATTAAATAAATTTATATTTGGTGGCCACGGATTTATCCGTGGCCAAAAACATTTATGTTTTTTTTTTAATTTATTTATTGACCACCGATAAATCCGTGGCCAAGTCCAAATTTAAAAAAAATAAATTTATTTATTTGTCACAGATATGGCCACGGATTTATCCGTGGCCAAGTCCAAATTTAAAAAAAAAATTTATTTATTGGCCACGGATAAATCCGTGGCCAAATCCAAATTTAAAAAAATTAAATTAATTTATATTTGGTGGCCACGGATTTATCTGTGGCCAAAAACATTTATGTTTTTTTTTAAATTTATTTATTAGCCACAGATAAATCCGTGGCCAAGTCCAAATTTAAAAAAAATAAATTTATTTATTGGTTACAGATATGGCCACGGATAAATCCGTGGCCAAGTCCAAATTTTTTAAAAAAAATTTATTTATTGGCCACGGATAAATCCGTGGCCAAATCCAAATTTAAAAAAATTAAATAAATTTATATTTGGTGGCCATGGATTTATTCGTGGCCAAAAATATTTATGTTTTTTTTTTAATTTATTTATTGGCCACGGATTTATCCGTGGCCAAGTCCAAATTTTAAAAAACAATAAAAAAATTTATTTATTGGCCCCCGGATAAATCCGTGGGCAAGTCCAAATTTAAAAAAAATAAATTTATTTATTGGCCATGGATATGGCTACCGATAAATCCGTGACCAAGTCCAAATTTAAAAAAAAAATTATTTATTGGCCACGGATAAATCCGTTGCCAAATCCAAATTTTAAAAAATTAAATAAATTTATATTTGGTGGCCACGGATTTATCCGTGGCCAAAAACATTTATGTTTTTTTTTTAAATATATATTGCCACTGGTTTTTCTTTATTTAGCCATGGAAAAATCCGTAGCTATGTGTTTTCGTATTTTTTCTAAATCCGTGGCTATTTCCGTAGCTGTTGGCAACTGATTTCGTCCGTGGCTAAAAATCCGTGGCTAAATCGCTGTTTTCTAGTAGTGCATACCAATATCCGATAAAATTAAATGGATACAGATATGGAAACGACATATATATCCGATCCGTTTAACATCTGTTTACACCGTTATCCACACCCATCCGCACCCCCACCCCACCCCACCCCCCCTCTGTCCCTCTCTCAAGCTCTCTCCCTCACGGACTCTCTTCTCTCTCTCTCTCTCTCTCTCTTTAGATCTCTATTTTTTTCTCTCTCCCTCAATCTATACGTATGTGCGTATGTGTGTGTATATATATAACTATATATGTGTGTGTATATATAAGTATATATATTCGTCTCTCTCTCTCTCTCTATATATATATATATATATGTATATGTGGGTGTTTGTGTGCATGAGTGTATCTATACATATATAAGGTTTTTTTTATTCATTTTGTGAATAGGATTTTTTTTTTTTGAAAATATCAAGTAATATGGGTCAAAATGTAATTGAATCATTATTGTATCCTCTGATTTAATAGCCACACTGATGGCATGTGAGTTTGCCGTCCAATATTTAACGAAAATTGGGCACTGGGACCTAATTTAATAACTAACGTGTTTTGTGAGACATAATTTCAGAATTTGAAATTTATGGGACCCAATTTAAAAAAAAAAATCTATTCTATGAGACATATTGGATCCTTTTCCCCAAAATATCATTCATCAAACATTGTGGTATTTCAAAATCTTAGCATACCACCAAGTTCTCCTATAAATCGGAGTGAGCAAGTTATTCAAGCTCCAACAATAGTCTCATCAACAACAAGAATGTGGGGATCATCCATTGTGATCACTCCACTGTTGACAATAGTTATAGTGATCATAGCATGGAGATTGTTGAACTGGATTTGGATCAGACCCAAGAGAACAGAGAAGATCCTCAGGAAGCAAGGCCTAAGAGGCAACCCTTACAAGCTCTCGTAGGAAGACGCCAGAGAAACTGCCCTCATGTACCGCCGATCCTACTTAAATCTTGTCCAAAGAATCAACGGTCCAAATTAATTTCTAAATATAAAAATATAATATTAAAATAAAAATTATAAACTAAATAACATATCATATAAATACATATATACACACATTATATATATTATATATACATATACATGCATATAATATATATACACATAATAGCACACACACAAAGCCTAACACACACACACACACACACACACACAAAAGATACATAGAGACACTCGTATACACACACACACAAAAGATACATAGAGACACTCGTATACACACACTCACGCATGCGCACACTCACACACACACAAAGAATGAAGAAGGAGAAGGTGTGAGGAGGCCAGATCTTCGCAAAGAATGGTTCCCCTGGTCACGTGATTGATGTTTATCCTTATTTCCCAAACTACACGGCTTCTCTAGCATTAGAGATATTGTTCAGTACCCCGTTCACTGACCTTGTAAAGACGACTTTCAATCTCATCGTTGAACTCACGCTTATTTCAAATCAGGCTCAACCTGTTAGTATTCCTGGAGCGCAGTAAGTTAATTATTATTGTTGTTTTTTTGTTTGATGAAAAATTATTATAGTTATTAAACATAGGGGAAATTGCAATTTTAATCATGTGCAAATTAAGTATAGGGGTTTGCCGTTTTTGGTACACATGGAGTTCATATTTTCAACTAAGTCCTACGAGTTTTTTGAATTCGGCAAATTTCACTAGCAATTATGAAATTCACATGAAAAAAAAGGTCAGGAAGCACACGCGAGTTTTGTAATTTCTAGTGAAATTTGTTCCCAATCGGAGAATTTTGAGAACTTGTAGAGCTTAGTTTGCAAAATGGGAGTACATGCATACCAAAATTGCCAAAACCCATATTTAATTTGTACACGACTGAAATTGTAACTTTTGCCATGCACACGTTAGGGGATGTGTGTGTGATTTTCACAAAGAACACATAATTTGTTGGAAGTAAGGCTTTATAAGGGCGTGACTATGCTATGGTTTTTAGTCGAGGCGAGAGTTGGACTCTCTGTCTTTAAGACGAGATTGCCCCGCACTGGTGCTAACGGAACCGGCAATCGTCTCCCAAGATACAACGACTATCTTCTCGGAAAAAGAGCACTCTAATTTCCGAGAAACGGCGAACTTAAAAGGCGTTTAGAACTCACTTTCACTTTTAGAGAGCAAATGCACAAAAAGAGAGAAGGTAAAGAGAACTCTGATTTTGATTGAATGAATGAAATGAGGAATAGTGGGGGTTATTTATAATAACCGAGGAGTTGTGGGCGAAAAGTTGCAACTTTTGGGAAGGCACCGGTTCGGGTGTGGCTCGGTCCAGGCGCTGGTTTCGAACCTGTTCGGGTGCGGTCCGAATTCACAATTTCAGCTGGTTCCGATCCAATTTTAATTCAGGTCGTATCCAAAAAAAAGAAACGAGCCCGAACCCGGCCCGCCTCGCCGTCCGGACGGCGGCGGCGCGCGTGAGTTTGGTTTGAGCCGTAGGTTCTCTCCCCGTTACACACTTGTGAACCCCCAAGGGGCCAACCCCTATTTGCAAGTTGCCATTTAAATACAAGACACTCTTGTATTATTTTTCCTATGTGGGACAACCACATTCCACACTTAACACTCCATTTTTAGCTTTCACATAGCTAACTTGTGCATTTAATTTCTCATTCACCCTAAATTGGTTTTGAGCAATTAAACACATTTTTCGTATCTACTCGCGACATAGATTACGAACAATCAACTTGTTTTCCAAAACAACAAATGGAGCTTTATCAAATCATTGGCCAAAGTTGGTCACTTACCAACTCTTGTTACCAATTTTTCTAACATAATTCACGAAAATTAGATTGGCAAGATCAAGATATTTTCCCATCACAATAGATCAGAGATGACAAGCGTCAGCAGAACTAGGGGGTTGGCAGGTGGGGTCATCCGGTTTAGATCAAACTAAATTTTATATGTTTTCTTTTGGATGAATTTGATGAAGCAGACACTACTGAAGATAGGAATGTGGTTTTGCATGAGATAATGCAACAATGCAAGCTTTTTTACCTTGCTGCCCATGATACTACTGCTATTCTCATTACTTGGACCACAGTTATGCTTGCCATTCACCAAGATTGGCAAGCTCGAGCAAGAGAGGAGGCTTTTCAAATCTTGGGGTACAAGAACACAATCGAAGCCGACGACGTGAACCAGCTAAAAATTGTGAGTATTGTAGGTTATCTTTCTTGGTATTGTTCTTTTGTGCACTACAAGAAATCTTTCCGTGGTCCGATTCATGCAATAATTGGGTTTATATATGGGGCTCCTCTTAAAAATGAGTGAAATTACAGATTGCACGCATGAGCTCTTCATTTTGAAATTACCAGAATCTAACCTCTAGGTTTAAAAAGTATTTTACATCTGTTAGGATTTTGGATTAAAAAAAAAAAAAAAAAAAAAACTACCAACGTAGTTAAAGCACTACAACTTCCTGGCATGTACTCATTATCGTCTCAACTGGCATTTATCAAGAAAGACACACAAAATTCAAACTAATTTTAAACATGTGCAATGTGATCGTTTTAAGAAGTGTCTCAATATCAACTCATAGTGTTTGTCTCAAACAGACATCTATTGGTGTGTGTGTTGGGTGTGTGTGTGTGTGGTGTGGTCTTTGGGGGCACAAAAGAAAAACACACTTAAGTTAAAATGTATGCCATGAAGGCTTCCAAAAGTGTCTCAATATCCCTTTGCAATGGCAGTCTTCAAAGGCGTATGTTAGGAAAACACACATACGCATGCGCGTACAAAAACTCATACTAACTTGAAACATTTAACGTCATGGTTTTAAAAAGTGTAAGCATCCACTTAATTGCAATGATTGTCTCAGCAAGCATCTCTAAAGATTAAAAAAGAAAAAGAAAAAGAAAGAAAGAAAACACACATGCATATACATATACAAACTCACACTAACTTAAAACATATAACGTCTTAGTATCCACTTACAGTGATCGTAGATATATATATACCGTAAGTTCGTATGGTCTTAGAAATGAAGGGCATGACGCGATGCTCGATACCATGGTCGAGGGGTATGGATTCGGGGGGTCTGATCCTGATCCAGATCCAGTTCAACAATCTCCATGCTATGATCACTATAACTATTGTCAACAGTAGAGTGATCACAATGGATGATCCCCACATTCTTGTTGTTGATGAGAATATTGTTGGAGCTTGAATAACTTGCTCACTCCGATTTATAGGAGAACTTGGTGGTATGTTAAGATTTTGAAATACCACAATGTTTGATGAATGATATTTTGGGGAAAAAGATCCAATATGTCTCATAAAATAGAGAGAGAGAGAGAGAGAGAGAGAGAGAGAGTCTGTGAGGGAGAGAGATTGAGAGAGGGACAGAGGGGTAATATGTATCCGAACAGTATATTGGTATCCAAATTTGTAAAAAAGCTCTGCTTCTCACATCTTCCCAAATCAGATAACCCTACTTTCTTTCAAGATCAACTCTTCCCCAAATCTGAAAAAGGAAATTGCCCATTCTAGACTAATATGTGTATGGAATGTTTTTTTTTTAAATATCAAGTAAAAGATGGTTAAAATATAATTAATTCATTAATTTTTGACTCCTATTTGATGGCCACGTGCATAGCACGCGAATTTGCCTCCTATTATTTGACGAAAATCATTTCATGGGACCTAATTTAATAAATTTCGTATTTTGTGGGACATAATTCAAGAACTCAAAGTTTATGGGACTCAATTTAAAAAAGTCCAATTTACGGGACAGATGAAATCTTTTTCCAGCTAATTTGATTGGATGTTTGTAATATAACGTGAAATATCAGGTAGACCTGGTCTGATCAAACCAGTATTAATCACATGGTGAATATTTTACACTTGCTCTGTGAATGATCAATAATTTGAGGAGGAAAACCAATCACTTGATAAGTATAATACACTCGCTATATAATTTGTTAGGTTCAATTAAACCAAATTGGATAAGAATTTTTTTATAATAACACACCCTCCATAGATTGCGATGATCTTTTATTATTATTATTATTATTATTTACTCGATAACAAACTTTTGGATGATAGTAATTTTTCTTGGTAAATCTGTTCTCTTTTTGCTCTAAATTATGAATTAGGCTGCATTTGGAAATTTGAAAAGGAAAATATCTACCTACAGCTAGCCGTAGTGCAGTGTACACAATTATTACCAATTTTGTCGAACGCCCCTCCGAATATACTGAAGATTAAAGCAACAATATGAAAGTAGAAAAATGACCAATGTGAGGCCCAGCTATGAGTCTATGACAGTGTTAGAGTAGTGCCCAGCAAGCCAATATATTTTAGCTTGTTAATTACTCTTTGTATCAAACAGTCTATTTGATTAAATAATAAATTGAAAGTTTCACACTTTATGGCCATCTTCATCACATAGCATTAATTATATTATTTATATTTAATGTATGTGGTTGAATCTCCATGATCACATTTAAGCTATGGGACTTGGCTTCACATAGAGATGGAAGTCTTGAAATAAGTCTGTAAGGCGTGATCAAAATTACTCCAAGTCATTGAGTCTAATAGAGACTGGGATATCGACATGACTCACTAAAAGACTTGCATTTATGACGTATCTCAATTGAGAGGGTGTCTTGTTTCATGGACACCGAGTGTAGTGACACTCGTATGCATAAATGGGTGCTCATTAGGGAATGAGTTCACTGAGGGTCCCACATGGAAACTCCTAAATGGGAATAAAAGAATTAGGAAAGTTTCCAAGCTTATGACGTGCTTTAACTAGTCCTGGGACTTGAGATTTCATAGTAGTCTTGTACATGGGCATTTATACTTTGATATAGGTGTCGACTCCATGGCGAGTCTAAATACTCCTATATTGGGTATAGGTCTCCCATATATGGAGACTAGTGAAAGTCAATAAAGGATTCGTTGCTCGCCTAGTTGAGCGAGTGAGTTTTCCATATATTCTATTGTAATTAGTCCACTTAAATCCTTGCGCAAGGTGGAGGACAATGATTAGAAAATGAGTTTTCTAAGTCAATTGTCAAATGGGCTACTTAAATAGAATTATGAGAATTGAGGTTAATAGGATTTCCCGAATCCCATGTCCCAAACCTCAATCGGAAAACTAGACAACGAAGGGACCGTATTTGCACGATAAGTCATAAGTAGAAAGGTTCGCGCTAATACTTCACCTATTGGCTGGGTATTCGTGGGCTTGTTGCAAGACATCGACCACGATGGATGGGAACCATTAATTAGAAAGGGTTCTAATAAAATGGGGATTGATTAAAGGAGTTTAATTAATCATAAGATAATTTTATTATCTAAAATATTGTTTTGATTGCAAGCCCGTCGCTAATCAATTGGTGAACCTAAGGGGTCACACACAATAGTTGACCAAGCACCTAAGTATATGAATTGATTAATAATGATTAATCAAATTGAATTAATTAATGAGATCAATTGAATTGAGGGCTAATTCAATTGACCTATCTCATTAAATTGGTGGATATGAATCAATTTAGAAAATTGATTTGGGAATTAATTGATTAAGAATCAATTAATGAAATTAATTTGAAATTAGATTTCAATTGATTTATTAATTGAAATGAGTTTTCAATTTAGGACTAAATTGAAATTTGATTTAAGAACTAAATTGAAATAAGTTTTAAATTAAGGACCAAATTAAAATATGATTTTGATTTGGGGATTAAATTGAAATTAGAATTAAATTAATTCTGAATTAATTTAATATTTTAATTTAATTATAGAACTTTAAATTGACTATAAGACTATAAGATAAGTCTTTTAGTTGATAAATAAATTCTAAATAGAAAAGTGAGATAAGAGAGAGATTTGATGTGATTAACATTGGGAGTTAGATGACAACTAGGAGTTGGACTCCTATTGTCACATGTATCCGGCCAAATATGAGGCTATAAATACCCCTTGATTAATCATTCATATGACACACAAAAAAAAAAAAAAAAAAAAAAGGAAATTGAAAAGGAAAGAGTTTCTCTTCTCTCTCGGCCGAAGTCAAGAAACAAAAAGTTTGTTTCATTCTTCTTCCGTACCATCACTCACTCTTGTCATATTTCATTTAGCATTGATTAGTTCTTAATTATTGTTTAGTTGATAAACAATTGATTAAGAATTAATTATAGAGTAATTCACCTTCTTTTCATAGCCCCATATACTAAGTGTTAGTATAGATTCATATACACTCGGTTTAAATCCAAGTCTTGCATAGGATTTAAATCCGTGGTGCGGTTAACGTGTGGATACGCTTAGAGGGAATACAATTGGATTCCTACGAAAGCGTGAACGGTTCGTGATAGTTTGGGAACGTGAACCGCGTATTTGAATACGCTCTATTCCCTACGACAACAGGAGTGCTAAAAGGTAATTAAAACTACTAAACTTGTTTAAACGATTTGGTTATTAATTTGCATAGTAGATCCGCGTCATAATAGTCACGGGACGATATAATTAGCATATAATGTGTTATATGTTTATATAAAATTTTTATATTCCGCTGCGTATACGTCCCGGGATCTATGTGAAACTAACAGTGGTATCAGAGCCAATATTATGCAACCCAAATCGTTTATATCTGTTGTTATGATTGAATAGTGATTCGATTCATTTAATTGCATGTTTATGATTAAAATAGTTTTTATCACTTTCGTTTGAATATTGTTGGGTCACGTTTTTTTAATTTCATATGAACAATGATGTTAATAAAGTCCTTGTTTTATGTAAATTTAATATGTAAATGTAAAGGTGTTTAAAAGTATATATTAAATTGTTAATCAAGGACTTGCACTTTTGAAAGAAAAAGGATGCTGGAAGCGTCCAGCAAAAAGGAAAAATAAAAATTAAACAAAAGGTTTGTGGGCTGCCCACTAACGAAAAGGACAATTAAAAAAAAAAAAAATTAAACAAAAGGTTTGAGGGCTGCCCACTAACGAAAAAAAAAATAAACAAAAGGTTTGGGGCTGCTGGGCAGCCCCAGCACTAACGAAAAAGTAAAAATATAAAATTGGGGCTACCAATTTTGAAAGTCAAAATTGGGCCAGCACGTTGGCTGGGCCTGCCCCAGCGCACCATGCGCTGGGCACTGCCCAATTTTTCTTTTTCTTTTGTTAATTTAATTAAACTGTTGAATTAACATTTATGAAATTAAAAGTGTGGACAACATTAATTTTTTGAAAAGGAGTTTTTCAAGAGAAATTAATTTTTGTGACCCAACTAGAATTCAATAGTGAAAGCCTAACATGCAATTAAAGTTTGAATTTGAAATTTTGTTTTCTAATTAGATTTGGGATTTTGAATCCTAATCAAATTGGAATTGAAAATTTAAATTCAAAGTTGGAATTAGGAATTCTAATTAGAATTGGGTTATAGATTCTAATTGAAAGTAGAATTAAGAATTCCAAGTCAAAAAAAAAAAAAAAAAAAAAAAAATTGGATTAGTATTCTATTAGAATTGGGATTTAGAATCCTAATTAAAATAGAAATCAAGAAATCCAATTGAAATGTGATTTTGAATTAAAGAATTCAAGAATCATTTTCATTTTGATTAATGAATCAAAAACTTAAATCTTGAATAGGATTCAAGTTTTGAATTTAATTGTTAAATTCGCGAATTGATTATATTATGGGTAATTTTAAATTATTTTCGCATTTATTTTTCATGTGAATGAATGGGATGATCATGGAGCCTAGACCCCTTATGTTTTGGTTAATTATTATTATGTGATGTGATTGGTTTTAAACGAGGCCTGCGCGTCTCTTAAACTCCTTTTATATTTTCATTGATGTAATGAGAGTAGGCAATATTTAAGAAGTGAGGATAGTTCTTAGGAGAAGGATTTTTCAAGAAAGCTAGAAGCTTGGAATAAGAAGCGTTCAAGACCCATGAATGTATGGGGATACATTTATGTAATAGATAGGATCTATTATCGTTTAATTCTCTTGCACACCCTAGATTGACCAATTGATCCACGATTGGCTCTCATGGATCGCATAGGACTTATGGCTCATGATCATCCACTTTAGGAGCATGCTAGGTTAATTTATTATGCTTTATATTATCTATGTGATGCATGTTAGATAATTAAGGCAAGATAATAAATTGAATGATGAGGTCTTGGTTATTACCTACAAAACCCTTACTTAAAATGTTTAAGTTATTCAATATTAAGTTGAAATGGGCAAACATTAAAAGGAAATTTTAATGGTCCATGCCTTCCATCAATAGGCATCAACTTGTGATTGCTATCATGGCCATTGCATTGTCTCACGAGTCGTGGAATGTAATATTTTTGAAAAGCTGAGATTGATGTCTAAGTAAAGAGTTACGTGTCTTCTTTATCTTTATTATGACATGGTCTCACGAGTCGTGGCATGATCATAATTGAGATAATAAAACTATAATTGATGGGTCCAACTTAACATCTAGTAGCATGGATGTCTCACGAGTCGTGGGTCCATGTGAAAAGTGAGGCAAAATAAATCAAGAGTTGCATAGAGATGAAATTGGCAAGGTAGTTGCCTACCTTGAGATTATTATTGGATGTCTCACGAGTCGTGGGTCCAAGGATAATGCTTAAGGATCTTGATACCCATTAAAGAAAATATGTTTTCTTCGAATTACTATGTGAGGGTCATAAGGATTTGATAAAATAGTGGGAGGTAACTTATGATAGAAGACCATATCATATTTACATATTATTTTAATCACATGCATGCTAAATAGTTCTCCGCTTTTCTATGTGTAGATTAATTGATACTATCTGCAAAATGGTTAAAAACCCACTTCACTCAAACCTCGAAGATAATAAACTTACTGGCCCAAATTATGCTGATTGGCTGAGGAATCTCAAGATAGTCTTGGATTCAAAAGAAAGGACCCATGTCCTGTTCGAGGATCCTCCACAGGATGTCCCAAACGATGCTCCTGAAGAGGATCGGGCAAGAGTTGCCAAGTGGAAATTTGATGACCTCAAAGTGAGGTGTTTGATGTTGGCAACAATGTCAAACGAGCTCCAAAAACAGCATGAGCATATGAAGCATGCCTCTGATATCTACAGGCGTTTAGATGAGATCTATAAAACGTCATATAGATTTGAGCGTTATGCTACATCACAAGAGCTGTTTAATCTAAAAATGACTGAGGGGTCCAGTGTTCGCGATCACGGTATCAAGATGTTGGGTCTTATTGAAAATTTAACACAGATGAACGTGATCGTGGACCCTGAACTTCAAATAGATTTGATCTTGCAGTCTTTACCGAGCTCCTTCAGCCAATTTGTGGTCAACTTCAATATGCACGGTATGCATGTACCTATTGAAGAGTTGATTAACAAGTTGGTCACTGCAGAATCCACTATGAAAAAGGACAGGCCGATGCTAATGGTTGCCTCCTCTTCTAAGACTGTAAAGTCGAAGAAGGAAAGGGAAAGGGTTCCAATAAAGGCAAGAAACCAATGAAAGCAACCGGTGGGATCAAGAAAAAGGCGAAAGCCAAAAAGGTCAAAAACAGCAAGGCAGAGGATGTCTGTTTTCACTGCAAGAAGCCAGGGCATTGGAAGAGGAACTGCAAGGAGTATCTTGCATCTCTCCAAAAGAACGGTATGTTTCTTGTTGAGGTTAATCTTTCGATTAACGCAAGTTCTTGGGTATTGGATACCGGCTGTGTTGCTCATCTATGCAATGATTTGCAGGTGATGACAAGAACGCGGGAGCTAAGTGAAGGAGAGTATGTCCTAACGCTTGGAAATGGAGCAAGAGTTGCTGCCAAGGCAATAGGACTAGTTCACTTAGTTTTAGAAAATAGTAATATGCTTATCTTGAATAATGTCCTTTATGTTCCTAGTTTAGTGAAAACTTAATTTCCATTTCTGTACTTGATAATGAGGGTTTTGAATTCTCAATCAGAGGTGGAAATTTTATCTAATAAAGAATAGTTCTTTTCTTTCACTTGGAACTCTCCAAAATGGACTTTATTTAACTAACACGCCTAACACTATTCTACATGTTCAACAAGAAAACAAACGTAAAAGAGATGACTTAAGCCTAGCACAACTATGGCACGCTAGACTTGGGCATATTTCCAAAGAAAGGGTCAACAAGTTAACTTCTTTAGGTTCGTTCTCTTTGGATGAACTAGAGGAATTAACCACCTGTGAATCTTGTCTTAAGGGAAAAATGACTATGTCGCCTTTTAAAGGCAAGTTGAGCGAACCAAAAATCCATTGGATTTGATCCATACGGATGTGTGTGGCCCACTAAGTGTTAGTGCGCGAGATGGATCTCAATACTTCATCACGTTTACCGATGACTTTAGTCGTTTCGGATATATATACTTGATGAAGCATAAATCCGAGGCTTTTGAAAGTTCAAGGAATTTAAAGTGAGGTTGAGAACCAAACGGGTCGAAAAATAAAAGCACTTCGATCAGATCGAGGTCGTGAATATTTAAGCGACGAATTCCTAGGTTATCTAAGAGAGAATTGGATTCTCTCACAGTGGACTCCGCCAGGGACACCCCAACTCAATGGGTTTCCGAGCGAAGGAATCGGCACTTTGTTAGATATGGTGCGGTCCATGATGAGTTCACAACCGTTCCTCCTTCTTTTTGGGGTTTTTGCCCTAGAAGAAACCGCTGCGAGGATACTTAACTTAGTACCCTCTAAGGTAGTGCCCCAAAACGCCATATGAGATGTGGCATGGAAAGTCACCCTCTTATTCTTACTTGAAGATTTGGGGGTGTCCCACTTATGTTAAAAAGTTAGTGGGAGATAAGTTGGATTCAAAATCTACCTTATGCACTTTTGTGGGATATCCTAAAAATTCATAGGATATTATTTCTATGATCCAACAGAACGAAAGGTCGTTCGTTTCGAGAAACGCTGTCTTTTTGGAAAGACAATGTCTATTAGATAGAAATGGCGGGACCATAGATCTTGATGAAATTCAAGAAGAGGCTTCGATCCCACAAGCAGTAAATGTACCATCACAACCTCAAGCAGTAAACGCACTTCCTCGGAGATCTGAAAGGACTCCTAAAGCGCCTGAACGACTAAATCTCTTTAGTAGAGACTGGCAGACGGATAGTGATCCGAAAACTTACGATGAGGCTATGTCAGACATAGATTCGGGAAATGGCAAGATGCCATGCAATCCGAAATGGACTCCATGTAGTCCAACAAAGTATGGACTTGGTAGCTCCCCTGAAGGCGTTATGCCTGTTGGATGCAAATGGATCTACAGCGTAAGCTTGGAGCTAATGGAGAGGTAGTGACCTATAAGGCTAGATTAGTTGCAAAAAGGATACACTCAAAGGCCTGGAATAGACTTTGAGGCAACTTTTCGCCAGTCGCAATGCCTAAATCCATTCGGATAATGCTAGCCATAGCTGCGTACTATGATTACGAGATATGGCAAATGGATGTGGAAAACGGCTTTTCTCAATGGAGTATTGATAAAGATATCTACATGGAGCAACCAAATGGTTTCATATTCAAGGGGAATGAGCAAAAGGTTTGCAAACTCCAGAGAGATCCATTTATGGACTCAACAGGCGTCCCGAAGTTGGAATATACGTTTTGATGAGACAATCAAATCATTTGGCTTTATCAAAAACCGTATATGAACCCTGCGTTTATAAGAAAGCTAGTGGGGGGCCATTCAGTTTTTAGTGCTTTATGTTGATTGACATTCTTCTCATTGGGAATGAGATAGATGCTATGGATGTCAACTAAAGTTTGGTTGTCCACGCAATTCTCTATGAAGGATTTAGGAGAAGCCTCATTCGTTCTAGGTGTCAAGATCTATTAGAGATAGATCAATGAAGAATGATCGGACTCTCACAATCAACGTACATAGATAAAATACTGAAAACGATCATGTATGGAAGAATCCAAGAGAGGATTCTGCCCATGAGACATGGGATTGCTCTTTCTAAGTCAATGTGCTGCACACTGATGAAGAAAAGGTTAAGGATGTCTCGTATACCTTATGCATCCGCAATTAGAAGCATAATGTATGCTATGCTATGTACTAGACCGGACGGTCGCATACGCCTTAGGGGTAACTAGTCGATTCCAGTTAACCCGGTGAAGTCACTGGTCCGCAGTCAAGACAATCCTAAAGTACTTGAGAAGAACTAAGGATTTGTTCCTTGTCTATGGTGGGAATGGAGAATTGAAACTCGAGGGATACACCGATTCTAGTTTTCAATCGGATGTGGATGACTCAAAGTCCGTTTCAGGTTTTGTATTTTGTCTTAATGGTGGCGCGGTCATTTGGAAAAGTTCCAACAGGAAAACTACAGCCGATTCAACCACTGAGGCAGAGTACATTGCGTGGCCGAAGCGGCAAAAGAGGGTGTTTGATGAAAAACTTCATCCAGAGTTGGATGTTGTTCTAGCATAGCAAATCCAGTAGTTGTCTATTGTGACAACAATGGTGCGATTGCTCAAGCAAGGAACCAAGATCTCACTCAAAGATCCAAGCACATAATAAGGAGATACCACCTGATCAGAGAGATCATTGGTAGAGGCGACATAAGAGTGGATAGAGTCGCGTCAGCGGAGAACATAGCAGATCCCATTACTAAACCTCTCAGCCAAAAGGTCTTTGAAGCACATCTTGGGAAGATGGGACTTACGACTATGGGTGATTGGCTTTAGGGCAAGTGGGAGATTGTTAGAGTAGTGCCCAGCAAGCCAATATATTTTAGCTTGTTAATTACTCTTTGTATCAAACAGTCTATTTGATTAAATAATAAATTGGAAGTTTCACACTTTATGGCCATCTTCATCACATAGCATTAATTATATTATTTATATTTAATGTATGTGGTTGAATCTCCATGATCACATTTAAGCTATGGGACTTGGCTTCACATAGAGATGGAAGTCTTGAAAAAGTCTGTAAGGCGTGATCAAAATTACTCCAAGTCATTGAGTCTAATAGAGACTGGGGTATCGACATGACTCACTAAAAGACTTGCATTTATGACGTATCTCAATTGAGAGGGTGTCTTGTTTCATGGACACCGAGTGTAGTGACACTCGTATGCATAAATGGGTGCTCATTAGGGAATGAGTTCACTGAGGGTCCCACATGGAAACTCCTAAATGGGAATAAAAGAATTAGGAAAGTTTCCAAGCTTATGACGTGCTTTAACTAGTCCTTGGACTTGAGATTTCATAGTAGTCTTGTACATGGGCATTTATACTTTGATATAGGTGTCGACTCCATGGCGAGTCTAATACTCCTATATTGGGTATAGGTCTCCCATATATGGAGACTAGTGAAAGTCAATAAAGGATTCGTTGCTCGCCTAGTTGAGCGAGTGAGTTTTCCATATATTCTATTGTAATTAGTCCACTTAAATCCTTGCGCAAGGTGGAGGACAATGATTAGAAAATGAGTTTTCTAAGTCAATTGTCAAATGGGCTACTTAAATAGAATTATGAGAATTGAGGTTAATAGGATTTCCCGAATCCCATGTCCCAAACCTCAATCGGAAAACTAGACAACGAAGGGACCGTATTTGCACGATAAGTCATAAGTAGAAAGGTTCGCGCTAATACTTCACCTATTGGCTGGGTATTCGTGGGCTTGTTGCAAGACATCGACCACGATGGATGGGAACCATTAATTAGAAAGGGTTCTAATAAAATGGGGATTGATTAAAGGAGTTTAATTAATCATAAGATAATTTTATTATCTAAAATATTGTTTTGATTGCAAGCCCGTCGCTAATCAATTGGTGAACCTAAGGGGTCACACACAATAGTTGACCAAGCACCTAAGTATATGAATTGATTAATAATGATTAATCAAATTGAATTAATTAATGAGATCAATTGAATTGAGGGCTAATTCAATTGACCTATCTCATTAAATTGGTGGATATGAATCAATTTAGAAAATTGATTTGGGAATTAATTGATTAAGAATCAATTAATGAAATTAATTTGAAATTAGATTTCAATTGATTTATTAATTGAAATGAGTTTTCAATTTAGGACTAAATTGAAATTTGATTTAAGAACTAAATTGAAATAAGTTTTAATTAAGGACCAAATTAAAATGATTTTGATTTGGGGGATTAAATTGAATTAGAATTAATTAATTCTGAATTAATTTAATATTTTAATTTAATTATAGAACTTTAAATTGACTATAAGACTATAAGATAAGTCTTTTAGTTGATAAATAAATTCTAAATAGAAAAGTGAGATAAGAGAGAGATTTGATGTGATTAACATTGGGAGTTAGATGACAACTAGGAGTTGGACTCCTATTGTCACATGTATCCGGCCAAATATGAGGCTATAAATACCCCTTGATTAATCATTCATATGACACACAAAAAAAAAAAAAAAAGGAAATTGAAAAGGAAAGAGTTTCTCTTCTCTCTCGGCCGAAGTCAAGAAACAAAAAGTTTGTTTCATTCTTCTTCCGTACCATCACTCACTCTTGTCATATTTCATTTAGCATTGATTTCTTAATTATTGTTTAGTTGATAAACAATTGATTAAGAATTAATTATAGAGTAATTCACCTTCTTTTCATAGCCCCATATACTAAGTGTTAGTATAGATTCATATACACTCGGTTTAAATCCAAGTCTTGCATAGGATTTAAATCCGTGGTGCGGTTAACGTGTGGATACGCTTAGAGGGAATACAATTGGATTCCTACGAAAGCGTGAACGGTTCGTGATAGTTCGGGAACGTGAACCGCGTATTTGAATACGCTCTATTCCCTACGACAACAGGAGTGCTAAAGGTAATTAAAACTACTAAACTTGTTTAAACGATTTGGTTATTAATTTGCATAGTAGATCCGCGTCATAATAGTCACGGGACGATATAATTAGCATATAATGTGTTATATGTTTATATAAAATTTTTATATTCCGCTGCGTATACGTCCCGGGATCTATGTGAAACTAACAGACAGGTAAATAAATACCCGATGGTGACAGTTGACGCCTTTAAGCGGTTGTCTTTGTCCTGGATTTTTACCATCATGCGCTTGTAGCCTGATGGGATTTGCTTTATTGGTAAGATGAAAATCACATGTTGAGGATTTGAATTTCTGTAAATATGTTATGTTCTAAATTATATATTGCGTATACCTCAATGAAAAGTTGTTAGCAGAAATGGAAAAAAGTCATGGTCCTATTCCCGAGCTTCGGTAATTTTGGCCTTGCTTAACCCTCGAGTTTCTTTTTTTTGCGGATATATCAAATGAAGAACCAATATGGCCTTTTTGATTGACTTAGCGTCGCTGCCTCGCAGTGGATAGAGTGCATATTTTGCACACCCACATGGTGCTCGTTGTCTTTATTGTTAAAATTTGAGTGACGGGTTATCCTTATCCATGAATTCGTATGGTCGTCTGTCTTCCAGCTCTCCCCTTCTCGATCTGTCCCCAAAGCAGAATCTGGATTAATGCTATGTAAGATTTTGTTTGTCGGTTATTTGTATTTGCGTTGCCCGTATTATTTGAGTGGTGACAGCTAGCTTGCAAGAGCCACAGCTAAATGGATGAGAAAAGAATCACGAGTTGTACCACGGGTATCATCTTGTGATGTTTACAGGACTCAAAATGGGAAAATTTTATGTCGGAGTTGTACCACGGGTTAAAAAAGGAAAGTTTTATATCGGAGTTGCACCACAGCTACATCGTGTGATGTGGACAGGGACTCAAAATGGGAAAAATTTTATATCGGGTGGGGAAGGTCTTTTAAAGTAGGACATGAATGGGTATGCAACTGTAGATGATGCTAGGTTGATGCGGTCTAAGTAACAATAGTCTTTTATGGATTAGATTTTAGGTTCCTATATACACTTAACAACTATGATTAGGATGCAAACGAATCAAATTGAGCAAGAATGTGGGCCAAAATTTTCGAGTTCAAGCTTGGCTCAACATATATATATTCGGCTCGAGCTCTACCGATGAAAACTCGAGCTCGGCTTGATTAAGCTTCGACTTTAATAATTTCAGTCGTTCAAGCTCGATTAAGTTTGAAAATTTTTAGTTAATAAAGTGATACAAATCTTTTTATTTTGCCTTTTATTTTCTCAA
>CM047880.1:2874481-2959294 GCA_026212405.1 Petrea volubilis
GGTTAGAGTAGTGCCCAGCAAGCCAATATATTTTAGCTTGTTAATTACTCTTTGTATCAAACAGTCTATTTGATTAAATAATAAATTGAAAGTTTCACACTTTATGGCCATCTTCATCACATAGCATTAATATATTATTTATATTTAATGTATGTGGTTGAATCTCCATGATCACATTTAAGCTATGGGACTTGGCTTCACATAGAGATGGAAGTCTTGAAACAAGTCTCTAAGGCGTGATCAAAATTACTCCAAGTCATTGAGTCTAATAGAGACTGGGGTATCGACATGACTCACTAAAAGACTTGCATTTATGACGTATCTCAATTGAGAGGATGTCTTGTTTCATGGACACCGAGTGTAGTGACACTCGTATGCATAAATGGGTGCTCATTAGGGAATGAGTTCACTGAGGATCCCACATGGAAACTCCTAAATGGGAATAAAAGAATTAGGAAAGTTTCCAAGCTTATGACGTGCTTTAACTAGTCCTTAGACTTGAGATTTCATAGTAGTCTTGTATATGGGCATTTATACTTTGATATAGGCGTCGACTCCATGGCGAGTCTAAGTACTCCTATATTGGGTATAGGTCTCCCATATATGGAGACTAGTGAAAGTCAATAAAGGATTCGTTGCTCGCCTAGTTGAGAGCGAGTGAGTTTTCCATATATTCTATTGTAATTAGTCCACTTAAATCCTTGCGCAAGGTGGAGGACAATGATTAGAAAATGAGTTTTCTAAGTCAATTGTCAAATGGGCTACTTAAATAGAATTATGAGAATTGAGGTTAATAGGATTTCCCGAATCCCATGTCCCAAACCTCAATCGGAAAACTAGACAACGAAGGGACCGTATTTGCACGATAAGTCATAAGTAGAAAGGTTCGCGCTAATACTTCACCTATTGGCTGGGTATTCGTGGGCTTGTTGCAAGACATCGACCACGATGGATGGGAACCATTAATTAGAAAGGGTTCTAATAAAATGGGGATTGATTAAAGGAGTTTAATTAATCATAAGATAATTTTATTATCTAAATATGTTTTGATTGCAAGCCCGTCGCTAATCGATTGGTGAACCTAAGGGGTCACACACAATAGTTGACCAAGCACCTAAGTATATGAATTGATTAATAATGATTAATCAAATTGAATTGATTAATGAGATCAATTGAATTGAGGGCTAATTCAATTGACCTATCTCATTAAATTGGTGGATATGAATCAATTTAGAAAATTGATTTGGAATTAATTGATTAAGAATCAATTAATGAAATTAATTTGAAATTAGATTTCAATTGATTTATTAATTGAAATGAGTTTTCAATTTAGGACTAAATTGAAATTTGATTTAAGAACTAAATTGAAATAAGTTTTCAATTAAGGACCAAATTAAAATATGATTTTGATTTGGGGATTAAATTGAAATTAGAATTAAATAATTCTGAATTAATAATATTTTAATTTAATTATAGAACTTTAAATTGACTATAAGACTATGAGATAAGTCTTTTAGTTGATAAATAAATTCTAAATAGAAAAGTGAGATAAGAGAGAGATTGATGTGATTAACATTGGGAGTTAGATGACAACTAGGAGTTGGACTCTATTGTCACATGTATCCGGCCAAATATGAGGCTATAAATACCTTGATTAATCATTCATAGACACAAAAAAAAAAAAAAAAAGGAAATTGAAAAGGAAAGAGTTCTCTTCTCTCTCGGCCGAAGCAAGAAACAAAAAGTTTGTTTCATTCTTCTTCCGTACCATCACTCACTCTTGTCATATTTCATTAGCATTGATTAGTTCTTATTATTGTTTAGTTGATAAACAATTGATTAAGAATTAATTATAGAGTAATTCACCTTCTTTTCATAGCCCCATATACTAAGTGTTAGTATAGATTCATATACACTCGGTTTAAATCCAAGTCTTGCATAGGATTTAAATCGTGGTGCGGTTAACGTGTGGATACGCTTAGAGGGAATACAATTGGATTCCTACGAAAGCGTGAACGGTTCGTGATAGTTTGGAACGTGACCGCGTATTTGAATACGCTCTATTCCCTACGACAACAGGAGTGCTAAAAGGTAATTAAAACTACTAAACTTGTTTAAACGATTTGGTTATTAATTTGCATAGTAGATCCGCGTCAATAGTCACGGGACGATATAATTAGCATATAATGTGTTATATGTTTATATAAAATTTTTATATTCCGCTGCGTATACGTCCCGGGATCTATGTGAAACTAACAGTGGTATCAGAGCCAATATTATGCAACCCAAATCGTTTATATCTGTTGTTATGATTGAATAGTGATTCGATTCATTTAATTGCATGTTTATGATTAAAATAGTTTTATCACTTTCGTTTGAATATTGTTGGGTCACGTTTTTTAATTTCATATATGAACAATGTGTTAATAAAGTCCTTGTTTATGTAAATTTAATATGTAAATGTAAAGGTGTTTAAAGTATATATTAAATGTTAATCAAGGATTGCACTTTGAAAGAAAAAGGATGCTGGAAGCGTCCAGCAAAAAGGAAAAATAAAAATTAAACAAAAGGTTTGTGGGCTGCCCACTAACGAAAAGGACAATTAAAAAAAAAAAAAAATAAACAAAAGGTTTGAGGGCTGCCCCCTAACGAAAAAAAAAAAAAAAAAAAAATTGGGGCTGCTGGGCAGCAGCCCCAGCACTAACGAAAAAGTAAAAAATAAAATTGGGGCTACCAATTTTGAAAGTCAAAATTGGGCCAGCACGTTGGCTGGGCCTGCCCCAGCCACCATGCGCTGGGCACTGCCAATTTTTATTTCTTTTGTTAATTTAATTAAACTGTTTAATTAACATTTATGAAATTAAAAGTGTGGACAACATTATTTTTTGAAAAGGAGTTTTTCAAGAGAAATTATTTTTGTGACCCAACTAGAATTCAATAGTGAAAGCCTAACATGCAATTAAAGTTTGAATTTGAAATTTTGTTTTCTAATTAGATTTGGGATTTTGAATCCTAATCAAATGGAATTGAAAATTTAAATTCAAAGTTGGAATTAGGAATTCTAATTAGAATTGGGTATAGATTCTAATTGAAAGTAGAATTAAGAATTCCAAGTCAAAAAAAAAAAAAAAAAAAAATGGATTAGTATTCTATTAGAATTGGGATTTAGAATCCTAATTAAATAGAAATCAAGAAAATCCAATTGAAATGTGATTTTGAATTAAAGAATTCAAGAATCATTTTCATTTTGATTAATGAATCAAAAACTTAAATCTTGAATAGGATTCAAGTTTTGAATTTAATTGTTAAATTCGCGAATTGATTATATTATGGGTAATTTTAAATTATTTTCGCATTTATTTTTCATGTGGAATGAATGGGATGATCATGGAGCCTAGACCCCTTATGTTTTGGTTAAATTATTATGTGATGTGATTGGTTTTAAACGAGGCCTGCGCGTCTCTTAAACTCCTTTTATATTTCATTGATGTAATGAGAGTAGGCAATATTTAAGAAGTGAGGATAGTTCTTAGGAGAAGGATTTTTCAAGAAAGCAAGAAGCTTGGAATAAGAAGCGTTCAAGACCCATGAATGTATGGGGATACATTTATGTAATAGATAGGATCTATTATCGTTTAATTCTCTTGCACACCCTAGATTGACCAATTGATCCGATTGGCTCTCATGGATCGCATAGGACTTATGGCTCATGATCATCCACTTTAGGAGCATGCTAGGTTAATTTATTATGCTTTATATTATCTATGTGATGCATGTTAGATAATTAAGGCAAGATAATAAATTGAATGATGAGGTCTTGGTTATTACCTACAAACCCTTACTTAAAATGTTTAAGTTATTCAATATTAAGTTAAATGGGCAAACATTAAAAGGAAATTTTAATGGTCCATGCCTTCCATCAATAGGCATCAACTTGTGATTGCTATCATGGCTATTGCATTGTCTCACGAGTCGTGGAATGTAATATTTTTGAAAAGCTGAGATTGATGTCTAAGTAAAGAGTTACGTGTCTTCTTTATCTTTATTATGACATGGTCTCACGAGTCGTGGCATGATCATAATTGAGGTAATAAAACTATAATTGATGGGTCCAACTTAACATCTAGTAGCATGGATGTCTCACGAGTCGTGGGTCCATGTGAAAAGTGAGGCAAAATAAATCAAGAGTTGCATAGAGATGCAATTGGCAAGGTAGTTGCCTACCTTGAGATTATTATTGGATGTCTCACGAGTCGTGGGTCCAAGGATAATGCTTAAGGATCTTGATACCCATTAAAGAAAATATGTTTTCTTCGAATTACTATGTGAGGGTCATAGGATTTGATAAAATAGTGGGAGGTAACTTATGATAGAAGACCATATCATATTTACATATTATTTTAATCAATGAATGCTAAATAGTTCTCCGCTTTTCTATGTGTAGATTAATTGATACTATCTGCAAAATGGTTAAAAACCCACTTCACTCAAACCTCGAAGATAATAAACTTACTGGCCCAAATTATGCTGATTGGCTAAGGAATCTCAAGATAGTCTTGGATTCAAAAGAAAGGACCCATGTCCTATTCGAGGATCCTCCACAGGATGTCCCAAACGATGCTCCTGAAGAGGATCGGGCAAGAGTTGCCAAGTGGAAATTTGATGACCTCAAAGTGAGGTGTTTGATGTTGGCAACAATGTCAAACGAGCTCCAAAAACAGCATGAGCATATGAAGCATGCCTCTGATATCTACAGGCGTTTAGATGAGATCTATAAAACGTCATATAGATTTGAGCGTTATGCTACATCACAAGAGCTGTTTAATCTAAAAATGACTGAGGGGTCCAGTGTTCGCGATCACGGTATCAAGATGTTGGGTCTTATTGAAAATTTAACACAGATGAACGTGATCGTGGACCCTGAACTTCAAATAGATTTGATCTTGCAGTCTTTACCGAGCTCCTTCAGCCAATTTGTGGTCAACTTCAATATGCACGGTATGCATGTACCTATTGAAGAGTTGATTAACAAGTTGGTCACTGCAGAATCCACTATGAAAAAGGACAGGCCGATGCTAATGGTTGCCTCCTCTTCTAAGACTGTAAAGTCAAAGAAAGGAAAGGGAAAGGGTTCCAATAAAGGCAAGAAACCAATGAAAGCAACCGTGGGATCAAGAAAAAGGCGAAAGCCAAAAAGGTCAAAAACAGCAAGGCAGAGGATGGTTTTCACTGCAAGAAGCCAGGGCATTGGAAGAGGAACTGCAAGGAGTATCTTGCATCTCTCCAAAAGAACGGTATGTTTCTTGTTGAGGTTAATCTTTCGATTAACGCAAGTTCTTGGGTATTGGATACCGGCTGTGTTGCTCATCTATGCAATGATTTGCAGGTGATGACAAGAACGCGGGAGCTAAGTGAAGGAGAGTATGTCCTAACGCTTGGAAATGGAGCAAGAGTTGCTGCCAAGGCAATAGGACTAGTTCACTTAGTTTTAGAAAATAGTAATATGCTTATTTGAATAATGTCCTTTATGTTCCTAGTTTAGTGAAAAACTTAATTTCCATTTCTGTACTTGATAATGAGGGTTTTGAATTCTCAATCAGAGGTGGAAATTTTATCTAATAAAGAATAGTTCTTTTCTTTCACTTGGAACTCTCCAAAATGGACTTTATTTAAAACACGCCTAATACTATTCTAAATGTTCAACAAGAAAACAAACGTAAAAGAGATGACTTAAGCCTAGCACAACTATGGCACGCTAGACTTGGGCATATTTCCAAAGAAAGGGTCAACAAGTTAACTTCTTTAGGTTCGTTCTCTTTGGATGAACTAGAGGAATTAACCACCTGTGAATCTTGTCTTAAGGGAAAATGACTAAGTCGCCTTTTAAAGGGCAAGTTGAGCGAACCAAAAATCCATTGGATTTGATCCATACGGATGTGTGTGGCCCACTAAGTGTTAGTGCGCGAGATGGATCTCAATACTTCATCACGTTTACCGATGACTTTAGTCGTTTCGGATATATATACTTGATGAAGCATAAATCCGAGGCTTTTGAAAAGTTCAAGGAATTTAAAAGTGAGGTTGAGAACCAAACGGGTCGAAAAATAAAAGCGCTTCGATCAGATCGAGGTCGTGAATATTTAAGCGACGAATTCCTAGGTTATCTAAGAGAGAATGGGATTCTCTCACAGTGGACTCCGCCAGGGACACCCCAACTCAATGGGGTTTCCGAGCGAAGGAATCGCACTTTGTTAGATATGGTGCGGTCCATGATGAGTTTCACAACCGTTCCTCCTTCTTTTGGGGTTTTGCCCTAGAAACCGCTGCGAGGATACTTAACTTAGTACCCTCTAAGGTAGTGCCCAAAACGCCATATGAGATGTGGCATGGAAAGTCACCCTCTTATTCTTACTTGAAGATTTGGGGGTGTCCCACTTATGTTAAGTTAGTTAGTGGAGATAAGTTGGATTCAAAATCTACCTTATGCACTTTTGTGGGATATCCTAAAAATTCAATAGGATATTATTTCTATGATCCAACAGAACGAAAGGTGTTCGTTTCGAGAAACGCTGTCTTTTTGGAAAGACAATTTCTATTAGATAGAAATGGCGGGACCATAGATCTTGATGAAATTCAAGAAGAGGCTTCGATCCCACAAGCAGTAAATGTACCATCACAAACCTCAAGCAGTAAACGCACTTCCTCGGAGATCTGAAAGGACTCCTAAAGCGCCTGAACGACTAAATCTCTTAGTAGAGACTGGTCAGACGGATAGTGATCCGAAAACTTACGATGAGGCTATGTCAGACATAGATTCGGGAAAATGGCAAGATGCCATGCAATCCGAAATGGACTCCATGTACTCCAACAAAGTATGGACTTTGGTGGATCCACCTGAAGGCGTTATGCCTGTTGGATGCAAATGGATCTACAAGCGTAAGCTTGGAGCTAATGGAGAGGTAGTGACCTATAAGGCTAGATTAGTTGCAAAAGGATACACTCAAAGGCCTGGAATAGACTTTGAGGAAACTTTTTCGCCAGTCGCAATGCCTAAATCCATTCGGATAATGCTAGCCATAGCTGCGTACTATGATTACGAGATATGGCAAATGGATGTGAAAACGGCTTTTCTCAATGGAGATATTGATAAGATATCTACATGGAGCAACCAAATGGTTTCATATTCAAGGGGAATGAGCAAAAGGTTTGCAAACTCCAGAGATCCATTTACGGACTCAAACAGGCGTCCCGAAGTTGGAATATACGTTTTGATGAGACAATCAAATCATTTGGCTTTATCAAAAAGTGTATGAACCCTGCGTTTATAAGAAAGCTAGTGGGAGGGCCATTCAGTTTTTAGTGCTTTATGTTGATGACATTCTTCTCATTGGGAATGAGATAGATGCTATGGAGTCAACTAAAGTTTGGTTGTCCACGCAATTCTCTATGAAGGATTTAGGAGAAGCCTCATTCGTTCTAGGTGTCAAGATCTATAGAGATAGATCAAGAAGAATGATCGGACTCTCACAATCAACGTACATAGATAAAATACTGAAACGATTCAGTATGGAAGAATCCAAGAGAGGATTCTTGCCCATGAGACATGGGATTGCTTTCTAAGTCAATGTGCCCGCACACTGATGAAGAAAAGGTAAGGATGTCTCGTATACCTTATGCATCCGCAATTGGAAGCATAATGTATGCTATGCTATGTACTAGACCGGACGTTGCATACGCCTTAGGTGTAACTAGTCGATTCCAGTTAACCCCGGTGAAAGTCACTGGTCCGCAGTCAAGACAATCCTAAAGTACTTGAGAAGAACTAAGGATTTGTTCCTTGTCTATGGTGGGAATGGAGAATTGAAACTCGAGGGATACACCGATTCTAGTTTTCAATCGGATGTGGATGACTCAAAGTCCGTTTCAGGTTTTGTATTTTGTCTTAATGGTGGCGCGGTTCATTGGAAAAGTTCCAAACAGGAAACCACAGCCGATTCAACCACTGAGGCAGAGTACATTGCCGCGGCCGAAGCGGCAAAAGAGGGTGTTTGGATGAAAAACTTCATCCAAGAGTTGGATGTTGTTCCTAGCATAGCAAATCCAGTAGTTGTCTATTGTGACAACAATGGTGCGATTGCTCAAGCAAAGGAACCAAGATCTCATCAAAGATCCAAGCACATAATAAGGAGATACCACCTGATCAGAGAGATCATTGGTAGAGGCGACATAAGAGTGGATAGAGTCGCGTCAGCGGAGAACATAGCAGACCCATTTACTAAACCTCTCAGCCAAAAGGTCTTTGAAGCACATCTTGGGAAGATGGGACTTACGACTATGGGTGATTGGCTTTAGGGCAAGTGGGAGATTGTTAGAGTAGTGCCCAGCAAGCCAATATATTTAGCTTGTTAATTACTCTTTGTATCAAACAGTCTATTTGATTAAATAATAAATTGGAAGTTTCACACTTTATGGCCATCTTCATCACATAGCATTAATTATATTATTTATATTTAATGTATGTGGTTGAATCTCCATGATCACATTTAAGCTATGGGACTTGGCTTCACATAGAGATGGAAGTCTTGAAATAAGTCTGTAAGGCGTGATCAAAATTACTCCAAGTCATTGAGTCTAATAGAGACTGGGGTATCGACATGACTCACTAAAAGACTTGCATTTATGACGTATCTCAATTGAGAGGGTGTCTTGTTTCATGGACATCGAGTGTAGTGACACTCGTATGCATAAATGGGTGCTCATTAGGGAATGAGTTCACTGAGGGTCCCACATGGAAACTCCTAAATGGGAATAAAAGAATTAGGAAAGTTTCCAAGCTTATGACGTGCTTTAACTAGTCCTTGGACTTGAGATTTCATAGTAGTCTTGTACATGGGCATTTATACTTTGATATAGGTGTCGACTCCATGGCGAGTCTAGTACTCCTATTGGGTATAGGTCTCCCATATATGGAGACTAGTGAAAGTCAATAAAGGATCGTTGCTGCCTAGTTGAGCGACGATGTGAGTTTTCCATATCTTCTATTGTAATTAGTCCACTTAAATCCTTGTGCAAGGTGGAGGACAATGATTAGAAAATGAGTTTTCTAAGTCAATTGTCAAATGGGCTACTTAAATAGAATTATGAGAATTGAGGTAATAGGATTTCCCGAATCCCATGTCCCAAACCCTCAATCGGAAAACTAGACAACGAAGGACCGTATTTGCACGATACGTCATAAGTAGAAAGGTTCGCGCTAATACTTCACCTATTGGCGGGTATTCGTGGGTTGTTGCCAGACACGACCACGATGGATGGGAACCCATTAATTAGAAAGGGTTCTAATAAAATGGGATTGATTAAAGGCGTTTAATTAATCATAAGATAATTTATTATCTAAAATATTGTTTTGATTGCAAGCCCGGTCGCTAATCAATTGGTGAACCTAAGGGGTCACACACAATAGTTGACCAAGCACCTAAGTATATGAATGATTATAATGATTAATCAAATTGAATTACTTAATGAGCTCCAATTGAATTGAGGGCTAATCAATTGACCTATCTCATTAAATTGGTGGTATGAATCAATTTAGAAAATGATTTGGGAATTAATGATTAAGAATCAATTAATGAAATTAATTTGAATTTAGATTTCAATTGATTTTATAATTGAAATGAGTTTCAATTTAGGACCTAAATTGAAATTTGATTTAAGAACTAAATGAAATAAGTTTTAAATAAGAACCAAATTAAAATATGATTTTGATTTGGGGATTAAATTGAAATTAGAATTAAATTAATTCTGAATTAATTTAATATTTTAATTTAATTATAGAACTTTAAATTGACTATAAGACTATAAGATCAGTCTTTTAGTGATAAATAAATTCTAAATAGAAAAGTGAGATAAGAAGAGAGATTTGATGTGATTAACATTGGGAGTTAGATGACAACTAGGAGTTGGACTCCTATTGTCACAGTATCGGCCAAATATGAGGCTATAAATACCCCTTGATTAATCATTCTATGGACACACAAAAAAAAAAAAACAAAAAAAAACAAAAAAGGAAATTGACAACAGGAAAGAGTTTCTCTTCTCTCTCGGCCGAAGTCAAGAAACAAAAAGTTGTTTTCATTCTTCTTCCGTACCATCACTCACTCTTGTCATATTTCATTTAGCATGATTAGTTCTTAATTATTGTTTAGTTGATAAACAATTGATTAAGAATTAATTAATAGAGTAATTCACCTTTCTTTTCATAGCCCCATATACTAAGTGTTAGTATAGATTCATATACACTCGGTTTAAATCCAAGTCTTGCATAGGATTTAAATCGTTGGTGCGGTTAACGTGTGGATACGCTTAGAGGGAATACAATTGGATTCCTACGAAAGCGTGAACGGTTCGTGATAGTTCGGGAACGTGAACGCGTATTTGAATACGCTCTATTCCCTACGACAACAGGAGTGCTAAAAGGTAATTAAAACTACTAAAACTTGTTTAAAACGATTTGGTTATATTTGCATAGTAGATCCGCGTCATAATAGTCACGGGACGATATAATTAGCATATAATGTGTTATATGTTTATATAAAATTTTTAATTCCGCTGCGTATACGTCCCGGGATCTATGTGAAAACTAACAGACAGGTAAATAAATACCCCGATGGTGACAGTTTGACGCCTTTAAGCGGTTGTCTTTGTCCTGGATTTTTACAATCATGCAGCTGTAGCTGATGGGATTTGCTTTATGGTTAAGATGAAAATCACAATGTTGAGGATTGAATTTCTGTAAATATGTGTATTGTTCTAACTTATATATTGCTTATACCTCATGAAAGTTGTTAGCAAGAAATGGAAAAAGTCATGGTCCTATTCCCGAGCTTCGGTAATTTGGCCTTGCTTAACCCTCGAGTTTCTTTTTGTTTTGCGGATATATCAAATGAAGAACCAATATGGCCTTTTTGATTGACTTAGCGTCGCTGCCTCGCAGTGGATAGAGTGCATATTTTGCACACCCACATGGTGCTCGTTTGTCTTTATTGTTAAAATTTGAGTGACTGGGTTATCCTTATCCATGAATTCGTATGGTCGTCTGTCTTCCAGCTCTCCCCTCTTCGATCTGTCCCCAAAGCAGAATCTGGCTATTAATGCTATGTAAGATTTGTTTGTCGGTTATTTGTATTTGCGTGCCCTTGTATTATTTGAGTGGTGACAGCTAGCTTGCAAGAGCCACAGCTAAATGGATGAGAAAGAATCACGAGTTGTACCACGGGGTATCATCTTGTGATGTTTACATGGACTCAAATGGGAAAATTTTATGTCGGAGTTGTACCACGGGTTAAAAAAGGAAAGTTTATATCGGAGTTGCACCACAGCTATCATCGTGTGATGTGGACAGGGACTCAAAATGGGAAATTTTTATATCGGGTGGGGAAGGTCTTTTAAAGTAGGAACAATGAATGGGTATGCAACTGTAGCTGATGCTAGGTTGATGCGGTCTAAGTAACAATAGTCTTTTATGGATTAGATTTTAGGTTCCATATATACACTTAACAACTATATTAGGATGCAAACGAATCAAATTGAGCAAGAATGTGGGCAAAATTTTCGAGTTCAAGCTTTGGCCAACATATATATATTAGGCTCGAGCTCTACCCGATGAAAACTCGAGCTCGGCTTGATTAAGCTTAGACTTTTAAATAATTTCAGTAGTTCAAGCTCGATTAAGTTTGAAAATTTTAGTTAATAAAGTGATACAAAATCTATTTTATTTTGCCTTTTATTTTCTCAAATTATTATTTATAATTAAAAATATAGAACAAAATAATATAATATAATAGTATTTTATATTATAATAATATGAATTATTAAAAATGTAGAAAATATTAAAATAATGTTGTGGGTCTCATGATCAAACGCCAAAAGTTTGAGTTCAAGATCGATTCAAGGTCAAGTTTGAGTTTGAAAAAATTGAGCTCAACGTCAACTCGCGAGGCCCGTGAGCTGACTTGACTCATTTGCATTCATAGTTGTGATCCAATCATATTCGCGTATTAAATAGTTTTTGTCAAATAAAATAAATATGAAATGAATTACAGTCGTTTGGTGCAATATATATATATATATGTAAAGCCCAACTCTGGTGTATAGAAGAATTTTCAAGGTCTAAATAGGTTTGAGTCATTAGATATCAAAATATAGACTACGTTGGTTTCTTGTATTTTGTTGAGGAACAAGCAAACGATACGGAGATCACTAGCAATTGAGAAAGTAGAAAACTGAAATGTATGAATTTCTGTTCGCCTTCTTAGACGACTATGGGGGGCAGACATATTGAGTTTAGACATATTGAATACTTGTTAAAAGTTTGAATTGCTAGTAGTTAGAGAAACATATTTAGAGCTTCACTTTGTTTTAGTTGCGAGCTAGAGAAAAAAAAAAAAACCCCACTCCATATTTGATTAATTTAGTTAGGTAATAACAAGTTATTTTTGCGGGATAATCGCAATTTCTATGGGATCGATACTCTACTCATCATATATTACTTGTGCAATTGTGTACATTTACGTAGCCCTAATAAATTTTCGGCACTATTGCTGGAGATTGATGTATTTGACTGTGATACTAGCTTGTTTTATTTAGACTAAACTCATGCTGAATTTTTCTTTTTACTTTTGTAGGTTCTTTTTAGTGTATGATTACAAAGCAGACGAGTTCATAAGCTAATTAGTTCCCCTGACCTTGAAATCGAAAAAGCCAACAAAAGAAGAAATAGAGAGAGGAGCTAAAATAGCTCACGAATAAAATATGGTTGACAATTATTAAAAAAAAGCTAACGATGGCAAAAATCAAAATGCTGCTCAGATTGGTCGAGCAGATGGGAGAACTTTGCATGATTTCATTGCACCACAAGCCAAATGAGCTAGAATGGGAATACAAAGGCCACACATCGAACCAAATAACTTTGAGATTAAGTCGACTTTGCTGAATATGGTGACAAGCAATGTTCATTTTTATGGCTTGCCGAATGAAGATCCTCATCAACATTTGAATAATTTCTTGGAGCTTTGGGACACCATGGATTTGATTTAGGGAAAATGCCAAAACGCGGGGCTGACACCTTGATCGCGGATTAAATGCCTTGATTTGATGACTTTCGCGAAGAACGCCGAAAATTTCACCTTTGATCTTCACGAATCTTCTTAAGCTTGCCTTGAGAGAATTTCGGGATTGTCTTGGCTTCTCTTGCTCTTGGAAACTTCTTGATGTTCTTTTTGAACTCTAAATGACCCCTATTTATAGGTGTTTATAGAGGGTCTTCAGATTGCTAGTAACTTCTTCGATATTTATTTTTTTAATATAAATTATTTTTAAAAAGAAAAATATTATTTTGGTGTCGTGATTTGATTGGTCCACGTGACCAAATACGCCACTTGTCACCATTTGATTGGTTTTGGGCTTTCGGGCTACAAGACTTGACTTGATTGGCCGTGACACTCCATATCAACACATGGCGCTGCCTCATTTATCGGTAAAATAAATATTAAAATATCAATTAAAATTAACTATCAAATATTGGAATTAAATTTAGAAAATTCCAAAATATTAATAGAAAAGCTAATTACTATTTAATATTTTAATTTAGACTTGATAATTTTTAATTGGACGAAATTTAGTCCCCAATAAATATCCCCTACTTCAAGGCTTAGCGAAGAACATGCTGAATACTTGCGCTAGAGAGGCGAGACTTGAAGTATTACTTTTGTATATATATATATATATATATATATATATATATGTACATTAAGAATACAAACGGGCCTTTTGAAAAATGTCAAGATCTCTTGCGCTTCATTGGAACTCAAATTGGGCTAAATCTTCTAGAATCCTGCACGAAATCATACCCCGATTGAGGCCCTAACATGGATTCCCAATCATCGAAGGCCAAAAAATCAGAATTTTCCATTGTTTCATGGGTCTGGACACTAGCGTGCAAGATGATATTACTCCACTACAAGACATCTATTAAGTAGCCACTAATTGAGTCCGAGCAAATTACATTAAGCCAGCACACACTTAATTCAACTCCTTGTTTAACTCATATCCTCTCAATTTGCAAGAGCAAAAGGTTTTTTCCTTCTTATTTTTTTTCCTTTTCCGTTTTTTTTTTTTTTGAATATTCAAGGTGTAGACCTCTAATTGAATTCCACCTTGAATTAGACCACTTTTTTTTTTCCATGATTTGATTTCAGTGGGCATCCTTCTCTCACGTGACATTAATTCATCTCCAAGTTGATTGCTTGCACAATCCAAGTGCGGGCATGATAACGATTAATTTCAATCAACTGTTAGGAGTCTCTTCCATCAAAAGCCGGACTCTCAATTCCAACTCTTCTACTTTTGCATAACGTGGATTTTCCTTATTCGTAGATAAAGGCCAACTCCAATTCCAACTCTTCCTCTTTGTTTGACTTAAACTCACTTCTCTCTCCGAAAACCCATCAGACTCGGTGCAAGACTTTGAAATTAGAATTAAAACACTTTAAAGAAATCTAATCCCACTTAAAACCAAACACTCCAAGAAAAAGTCTATAAAAAGAGCTTCTAAGGTTACAAATCAACACAACAACAATTCGAGGAAATCAACCCACGGTCTCGTTGGGGTAAATCGAACCTCATATCGCTGCGTTTCTTTCATCTTCTTCTTAGTAAGACAGTTAGTTATCAATAGGATCAATTTTCTGCTAAAGTCATTCGACACCCGCCCGTCTACTTCCATGGGTGGTTAGAACTTCTCCGTGGATTAGACTTCGTAGCAGCAAGTGCGTTCATTTGATTCTTCATAGATGGATTTTGATGGTCTAAAATAAAGGCTTTTCGTGATTCATGCTTGCGCTCAGCTTCTTCTGACCACCTTTTGACATGATTTTTTTCAGTCAATTCGTCTAATTCCCGTTCTACATTCAACTTACGCCAAGCGCCTCCTGATTCTACGAGCAAGCCATTCAACTGAATGGAAATATTTTTCCAGTGTTCTAAAATACCAACGACTCGGGGCAGAGCCCATTGGGCTTGACATCCATCTCGGAACCTTTTAACTTCAGGAACAAGATTCTTTTGTAAACCTTTTTTTTTTTTAACTGAAAGTGTTTATACTCATTTTGTTTTGCATGCCACCTTTACATTTTGTTTGGAATTTTGATAGGTTAAGACATGGTGTTCTTCAAGGATACTGTGTCTCGTTCCGGAGAAAAGCACTTGATGATTCTCAACGATGCAAATGAGTCCATGGAGAAGGGTATATTCTTGGCGGTCCATGCCCCCCTACTATTAGCTGATATGTGAAGGAGCGGTTGAGATTGACAACCCATGGCATACGGAGGATTGGTCTCGAAAAGTTTCTTTGAGCAAGACATCCAAGGCGTAGACTTTGCAAGCAACTCAGCACAAGCAAGTAGACGAGCCAAACTTCTCACCAATGTTCGGTAAGTGCATCATAGAAGGCAAGGTAAAATGGCTGAGATTGACGGACATAGAGGATTGCCCCGAGAAGTTTCTTTGAGCAAGACATCCAAGGTGTGGACTTTACAAGCAACTCATCACCAGCAAGTGGATGAGGCGCATCATAGAAGGCAAGGTCAAGTGGCTGAGATTGACGGACACGGAGGATTGTCCCGAGAAGTTTCTTTGAACGAGACATCCAAGGTGTGGACTTTGCAAGTAACTCATCACCAGCAAGCGGACGAGGTGCATTATAGAAGGCAAGGTCAAGTGGCTGAGATTGACAGACACAAAGGATCGCCTCGAGAAGTTTCTTTGAGTGAGACATCCAAGGTGTGGACTCTGCAAGCAATTCATCACCAGCAAGCAGACGAGGCGCATCATAGAAGGCAAGATCAAGTGGCCGAGATTGACAGACACGGGGGATTGCCCCAAGAAGTTTCTTTGAGTGAGACATCCAAGGTGTAGACTTTGCGAGCAACTCATCACCAGCAAGCAGACGAGGCGCATTATAGAAGGCAAGGTCCAGTGGCCGAGATTGACAGACAAGGAGGATTGCCCCGAGAAGTTTCTTTGAGCGAGACATCCAAGGTATGGACTTTGCGAGCAACTCATCACCAGCAAGTAGACGAGGCACATCATAGAAGGCAAGGTCAAATGGGGGGACCCTATTCAACTCGCCGGTGAATTCAAGTACGTCAGAGGCTATTGGGAGTGGACGAAGGACATCCTTAGCCGGTACAAGTACAAGTTGGCGATGATCGGGACTTTTACACGACGATGTGATTCCTAGCTCCATAGAGCTTAATGGAGTTGATGAAAAAGGGAAGAGATTTATTTCTCATTGGTACAAGTACTTGTTTCATGCCTTCCACCTATTGCAAGGGAGCGCCAATAGAGTTCAATATTCTCCAGTCACCATTGGCGGTTAGGTGAGATTTCGATACAAGAAGAACATGAAGTATTGCCAACCATCACTGTGGAGAGAGAAGAAGCCAGCACGTTTGACCAACTTACAATCTTCCTGGTGATTTTGGTGCTCATGAAGGATAGTCCATGACGAAAGAAGAGTTGTTCTCAAAGGTTGGCATCATGGGGAGTTTGAAGGAAGATGTATATTTGGCGGCACACTTGGCTTGCTAGCTTTGCACCTTCACTTTTGTAGTTGATGACGTCAACCCGGTACTTCCAAGCACCTCCAAGATTGCAAGTATTCCAGTACGCGAACGAATAGCTAAACTTTTCACCACGTCTGGGCGAGAATATGTGAGATTATTGAAGAAATTAAAGAGACCATTCCCATCGCAGAAAAGATTATCCCATGATGAGGCATGGCCCAATTCTCTAAGCCAAAGTTGCAAGGAGACTATGCTCTGGAAATTTAGTAGTCCAGCATGCTCAAATACCCGGTATGATAACCACACAGATTTATAGAACTTAAAGACTTGGTGACTGTATTTTGGAGATTTGACGTCACATTCAACTCGAAAGCTTGGTGATTGCATCTTGGAGATTTGTGGACTTGACTATGCAGCCAGCTCAAAGCTTGTTGATTGTAGCTAGAGTTTGTGGAACTTGGAATGCAATCGGCCCAGAGGGTTGGTGATGTAATAGCTGCACGACAAAATTATTCTATCCAAAAATCATGACTGAACTTAGAAGTTATCTAAGCTGCCTATGTACCCAATGAAGGGATCGAGTCATAACATAGTTTAAAGACCGAGATGATTTTGAGGGGGAGCCGTACACAGTTTATACTCATGCGGGCTAGGAGTATCCATTGCTTAGTCACCCTAGACCAGGTGGAGTATTTTTTATGTTTAGCCACATGCAATACCTTTAGTGGAGCATGTTAGCAGTTTAACCACATGCACTACTATTAGTGGGTACCATACGCAGTTTATTCTCATGCGGGTTAGGAGTTTGATGCAGTTTAGGCTCGTCCGTCAGGACAATCTTTTTTGAGTTTGTAGACCTTTTATACTCGTGTCAAGGAGTCAGTTACTTGGAACTTGAATTTGTAGACAATTTATACTCATGTCTATGAGTATACTTGAATTTGACTTTACCAATTTATATTCGTGTTAAGGAGTACACTTGAATTTGAAATTAATAGTTTATACTCGTGTTAAGGAGTGCATTTGAGTTTGACTTTAACAGTTTATACTCGTGCTAAGGAGTACACTTGAGTTTAACTTTGAATTTTTTTTTTCCATAAATAGTTTATGCTCATGTGCAGGAGCATTTGCAGCTCGAAGATGAAGATTATTTGCCCCCCGCTTCTTTTTGGGCTGGCACAACCATTACACGATCCTTAGGAATTCTTGACATTTGGAAGACAAGACTTCATCTCATTGTTCCATTTGCTTTCATAATTGGGACGAGCACTGGCTTCCAAGCGAATCTTGTCAGCTGTACAAAACCATCTTCATTGAATTTTTTGAGCTGATTCATAACTTGACAGCGAGGCCATGTTCTTGTCTTTTCTGCAGTACTTGTATAGTATGAGTTGACAATGACTTCCACTTCATTGGCATGAGGAATTTTGGTAGTACAAAAAGAAGAAGAATTTTGGCCTCCTATTTCATCAGAGATAGCATGAACTATTTTGACTTTTGGCTAAAAGCTTCTCTTAGTGAAAAAGTAGCCTAAAGTTAGGGTCTCCTGCTTGCAACTACCTAACGATTTCTTTAATCCAACATGCTGAACTTTGGAGCGTTTCACTGACTCATGGTACTTGCGCTCAACTAGAGTTGGTTTTTGAACCATGTCGGATGAATTTGCTTGACGCATTGCATTTGTTTTCTTTGACGGGTCACCAAAATCCACTCGCCACCATCATCAGTATCAGGAGATGCCTCCAGTATTGCTTTGGTATTTGCGTCAGTAGACATGCTTTGAATCAAACTGGGCTCAAAACTCCCAAATTGGATTGTTATCGATGCCCCTATAGGTGCTGACGACAACACAACCTTTTTCTTGATTTTAGAGATATCTTCTCCTTTTGCAATATCTGTAACACTTGTAGTATTTGCGTCTGCAGCATCTTTATTATCAAGGATTATCTTTCCATTATTTACTAGTGCCATGATTTTGTTCTTAACCACAAAGCATTTTTCTATAGGGTGACTAATGACTCAATGGTATTTACAATACTTCGGATTGTTCCCCATCCCACTTTCTTCGAGGCGCTTTAGTTCCGGTAGCTAAATCAGCTTTCTTGCTAGCAGCTCATCAAATATGTGGGAGACATCAGAGTTTGGGAATAGGTACTCCATCTCTTGTATCTCTTTTAGTGTTAACCGACGTCTTTCACCTGAGATGTGTTGATTTCCTAACTTTTCTTCACTTTTGTCGTTGCCGGCAGGGATTTTGACATAGGTTGCCTTACCGAGCATGGACTCTTTGGCGGACGACTCATTGTAGTCATCATTCTTCTTTATACTTCTCTTTTCCTTCCACTGATCTCTCATAGAGAAATTGGTTCCATGATTAGCAATGCTGAGCTCCATGTCATAGGCACGGGTAACTAGCTCTTCAAAGTTGTGAGGCTTGATTCATTGGAGAATGTATAGGAGCCCCCAGTACATTTCTTGGATGCACATCTCCACCGCAGAAATCTCGGAGAGCTTATCCTTGCAATTTAGGCTTAGCGTACGCTAGCGATTGATGTAGTGCACGACAGGTTCGTCTTTCCACTGTCTTGCATTAGTGAGCTTGATCATGCTTACGATGCACCGTGTGCTGTAAAAACGGTTCAGGAACTCCCTCTCCATTTGATCCCAACTATCGATGGACTCAGGTTCTAGGTCGACATACTAGTCAAAAGCATTTTCCTTTAGTAAACGCACGAAATGTTTCACCAAGTGGTCTCTATAAGTTGCCGCATTGTTGCATGTTTCTACAAAATGAGCGACATGTTGTTTTGGGTTACCCTTCCCGTCAAACTGTTGAAACTTTGGAGGTTGGTAGCCTGTTGGCATCCTGAGCGATTCGATGCGTCTAGTGTAGGGCTTCGTGTATGTTGGATAATTCTGCATTGGAACACCATAGTGAGCTTTTATAGTGCTGGCAATCATGTCCTGTAGTTGTTGCATAGACAATGTGGCAATGGAGGTGGTTTACTGTTCAAGTCTTGACACATGCTCGTGTTTTTGATGTGTCTCTTCAGTTCGCCCTTCATTTGAGGCTTGAACTTGAGAAGGTAGATGCCTTTGACTTGGACTCCCGATGTTTGAGTGCTCTAACTTTTCCACAAGCTGAGCGATTTGGAAGTCCTTATCCTCAATAGTTCTTTGCAAGTTTGCTATAGCTTGGGTCATTTGAGCCAATTGTTCATCCACAGTGGTTGCCTCAACAAAGTGGAGTGCTTTGGTGACAGACGTCGTTGGGCTCGGAGGGTTAGAACCATAGAAGGACTCAAAGTCGGAGACCTTGGCTTTGGTTGAGGATTGATTGACAACATTCTCAGCAAGCTTGTCAGTGTCGTCCCTTTTGGTAAAACTAACATTATTCTTCTTAGTGGCCATTGAACTTGCTGCACAAGTGATTTGATATGTTTGTGATGAGAAAAGAGATGAGGGGTAGGTTCGGGTCCCACTGGGTGTGCCAGAAATTTGTTCACACAAAATTTCGAGTCTGTAAATTATAAATTACAAATCAAGAAAAATATGTGACAAATATTTGAAAAGAATATGAATTAGTGGAAAATAATTTTTAAAAGATTAATCCCCTCATTCTTTTCTCCGAATTTAATTTGTCACCCTAATAATGTAATTCGTGGGCTGAGTAACTTGATCACGAATCAAACGCAGAAAACTTCGATGAACACCGTGAAGTACGCTGTGAACACCGTGGATTTGACTTGACTTTGACTTGAAGAAAAACGCCGATTTGCTAGTTTAACACCTTGACTGCAGATCAAACGCCTTATTTGAATGATTTCTGTAAAAAACGCCTTGAACATCGATTTAATCACCTTAGATTTGATTTAGGGAAAATGCCAAAATCCGGGGCTAACACCTTCATCGCGGATTGAATGCCTTGATTTGATAACGCCGAAAATTTCGCCTTTGATCTTCACGAATCTTCTTGAGCTTGCCTTGAGAGAACTTCGGGATTTTCTTGGCTTCTCTTGCTCTTGGAAACTTCTTGATGTCCCCTTTGAGCTCCAAATGACCTCTATTTATAGGTATTTATACAGGGTCTTCAGTTTCTAGTAGCTTCTTCGATATTTATCTTTTTAATATAAATTATTTTTAAATAGAAAAATATTATTTTAATGTCATGATTTGATTGGTCCACTTGAACAAATACGCCACTTGTCACCATTTGATTTGTTTTGGGCTTTCGGGCTACAAGACTTGACTTGATTGGCAGTGACACTTCATATCAACACGTGGCAATGCCTCATTTGTCGTTAAAATAAATATTAAAATATCAATTAAAATTAACTATCAAATATTGGAATTAAATTTAGAAAATTTCAAAATATTAATAGAAAAGCTAATTAATATTTAATATTTTAATTTATACTTGTCAATTTTTAATTGGACGAAATTTAATCGCCAACAGTTTGTATTACATAAAGACTACTTTATAATTGTTTTTTCTATTATTTATAATTGTTTGTATTAGTTTACCAACTACTGTTTTCTTGCCCCTCTTCATTGATGTTCTTTTCGTTTTTGTCCTCTCTCCCCACTCTCCTCTCAATGTATTTTCCCTTCCTTTTTTTTCTTTATTATTATTTCAAAATATAATTTTATCTTATATTCAATTACCTTTCACTTCTTACAAATTGAATAAATATATTAAAAAACAATAATAAATTCAATAAATATTTATTTTACACTACCAAAATTTATGCCCATAACTACATTATATTTTATTTTTATTTTGCACATGCATTAATTGTGCCCGACTGTTAATAATTAATTATGGGTAGGATAAATTAATATAATTATATTACACTAGTTTTGTAACGGCTTTTGTGATATTATTTTTATAAAGCTTGCATGCAAATAATGTACACGTATCATGATTATCTTTTTTTTCTTCTTTTCCTTTTTCTCACTTTCGATTCATAGAAGTATGGATCAATTGTTCTTATTATCAGGAAATTGTAGCTCAAACTAGATCTGGTCACATTAGTATAAAGTACGTGACATGTAAATGACACTTATTATATATTATTTATATATTCTCTAAATAGTGAACCATCACGTGACAAATTAAAAAATACTTGTAAAATAATTTAGGTACAAAGCAAAAAAATGGAAAACTTAATTACCTAGGCCACAATTTCATTATGACATTGCACTCCATATTTGCAATTGAACAAAGCAAATAAGGATACTATTTATCACATTTATATGTGATGTTATTACACATTTATCTATTTGGTATAAAAACTTAAAAACATTAGAAAACAAAAATTCATTTTAAAAAAGAGTAATGAGCAGCAAAGCAGTAGCTGATAGTGCAGTGAATATTGGAACTGAGTTTAGTTTGTAGGCAGAATTGTATAGGCTGGTCCCATTGAAACCTGTAGTCCAGAATCAAGTAAGCTCACATAAATATTGTTAGAAAGTTGCTTTTATAGGTAAATAAATGAGGAAATCAACAACAAAACATTGTAACAATGTTGGGAAAAAAAAAGGGTGGCACGCCCAAAATTATTACAAATAATATATAGGGATATTTACTCCCACCACTCCTAAGTTTAGGCAAAATTACAAATAACAATCTCTAATTTCAAAAATTACCAATATTCCCCTGAGTTTTGTTACCGCCTTTCAATTTTCAACTTCCGTTAAGTTGATTAACAACCAACGTTTGTATACCCAATTGAACTCCTAAAATTACCCTTTTGAAGGCAGGAATATTATTTGGTCAATTATGAATTGACTTTTTTTACCTTTATGGATATTTATTTTATATAATGTCATTCTGGAGGTAATACATTGTAATTTAATACAATGAAATGGGTTATTTGTAATTTTATGTTTTATATTTAATAAATAAGAAAATATATTTGAACATCTTTTATTTATAATATCTATATATATTTGCACAAATTTAAATTTGTACTATAATAAAAAAATAAATATTTATACATAATATATATACATTATAAACAAAATATTTATAAATATATACATTCATATATACATAATATACAAAAATATTTATATATATATATATACATATATATGCATATATACATAACACCACGACACCACAACTTCTCTCCACCACCATTTGCACCGCTGCCCATCACCACCACCCACTCCCGTTGACCAATGAGAGAGAGAGAGAGAGAGAAGGAGAGAGGGGGGGGGGGATAGTGGATTTTACCACTGTCGCCACACCTTCAATTGCCGCCGCAACCAAAAGAGAGAGAGAGAGAGAGAGGGAGAAATTAATTGAGAGATTGAGATCTCATATTTGAGAAAAAAAAAAGGTAAAAAGAAATGAGAGATCCCAAGGGGGAGGGAGAGAGAGATTGAGAGATCTAGAAGGAGAGGGGGGGGGGAGAGAGAGAGATACAGAGGGGGGAAAGATAGAAAGGGGAGGGAGGGGGGGGGAAGAGAGAGAGAGAGAGAGAGAGAGAGAGAGAGAGACGGAAAGGGAGAGAAAGGTTGCGGTGGGGGCCGCGGTGGTTGTGGCATGCATGGTGGAGTGAAGGGCGACGGCTTGGTGGTGGGGGGTGGGAGGTGGGGGTGAGTTAGGGTTTTGTTGAAGAAGATGGTGACTTTTTCCTCCAAAATATCAATAGAGGGTATTTTGGTCAATTCAGCCCTCCATCTATTTTTTTTCATTTTTTTAATAATAAATATTTCAAATATTCAAAGGGCAAAATGGACATTGTGTTGCTTCTTTCTATTTTATCAATATGCCCACAAAACTCAGCGGGAATTGGTAATTTGCAAAACTAGAGAATGCTATTTGTAATTTTGCCTAAACTCGGGGATGATGGAAGTAAATATTCCTAATATATATTAAGTAACAATATGTTTCATTTTATAATTAATGATATATTTTCTATATTCAATAATGATAATGTTTGTTAAATCTTAATACGGTTGAATGCTGACCGTATTTTAAATTATTATGATTAACAATTAATGGCACACATATTTGATGAAAACTTTTGGCAACAACGAAAATTGCTACCACTGTTTATGACAAAATTTTTGTTATCACGATAATATTTATAGGTCCATAACTAGTAACCATTCGATAATATTTTTTGTCACTATTATAGAAAGGTAGAATACCCTTTGTGTGTACATGCAATACTTGAAATATATATGTATCTATAATGTGTAGACACTGTTAAAATTAAAGTCGTGCAGTGTCAAACATTATATTCGACACCTTCCCGACACGTGTTCGATACACTACGCGTCGTGTCCATGAATTAAATAAATCTTGCATTCTGTTTACATGTCGAATACACTATCAACTACTAGTCGGACACTTTTTGGCCATGTGAATTTTTTTTTTCATATATTTTTGTGAGTATTCCAATGATAGAAAAATAATTATATATAAAATTTTCCAGAGATATTCGAAAAAGATTGTTGTCTCATTCATTAATTTATTTTTCTCATTATATTTTTTATAAAAAAATAAAAATTTATTTTATTTTAAAAATAATATAGAAATACTTATATAAATGGTGTCGTGTCATAAAATTTTTAAAAAATTCAAGTTGTTGTATCTACATCCGCACAACATGCATATATATATAAACTACATTGGTGTGTGGTAAAATCTTTTTGATAATATTGTCAGACAAGTATCTTAGTTTGTAACTCAAATGTGAGAAACATCAATTGTAAACCTCACCAACAAAAATTGAATGTTTAACACTTTTTATGAGATTTTAGCCCGGATATAGTTACAACAAATATTGTAGAATGCAAGTGAAAGTAAATATTAACAAGTAAATATTAACAAGTACTCCTATGAAATTCATACATATACGCACGCGTGCATGTACACTCACACACACACTCACAGATATATATTCTTATTTTTAAGAGTTAACTATATTTTACAAATTGAACTATGCGCGATTTTACACTTTACAACCTCAAGTTTTAAATGTTGCCGATTACCACCTAAAGTTTACATTTTTTACCGGTCGTCACCTACTTACATTTTTTGACCAAAAAATTCAATTATTAGGCGGCAATCGGTAAAAAGACACAATATTTAGGTGACAATCGGTAACACTTAAATTTTGAAGTTGCAAAGTGTTAAAACACGAATAATTCAAATGGCAAAATGTAATTAACTCTTTTTTTTATCATGTAATTTTCTTTTTATATATCTCTCTGTTCCTATCAAAAGTTGAAGCATACCTTGAGAAGGATCACATCCAATGTTAATGGTGTCATTGATATTTTTGATAGTAGCGCCATTCTCGAACCAGTAGTCTTTGTGGACATGCGCAAGGCAGAGGAGCACCCACCTAGTGTGCTCTGCGCACCCCGCCGTGCAGAACCACTGGCCCTTGTCGTGGGTTACGTTCAACCACCCCGAGTCCCTTAGCGTATATTTATCTCCACAGTAAGTAGATGTCTGAAAAAATTGATAGTTGAATTTTTATGTGAATTTATTATTTGATTTAACGATAATGCTAATTTTTATTGTGTATTTGCCACTGGAGTTGTGGCCTAGTGATGGGGGTTCGAACTGCGTACCATTGAGGTACTGAGTTCGAACCCTCTTATTATTTCCTCTTTCCCTTTGGGTGAGTGTGTATGTGTGTGAAGTTCGAGATTAATGTTTATAGGGTGCCATGAGTTGATTGTATCAAAAAACATATATATTGTTTACTTACTTTCGTTTTGAAGATATACATCCAACCATAACAACTAGTTTTGATAAAAAAAAAAAATCATATATACATCAAGTGCGAAAAACATCAAATAATAATAATAATAATAATAATAATAATAATAATAATAATAATAATAATAATAAGAGGGCATTACACTTTGTGCCCTTGAATTATATTGCATGTGCTAGTTACTCGTCATAACTATAACATGCAGTGATGCAAAATTGAATTGGCAAACTCTAATGTTTAACTTTTTCTATCGATGAGGCCTAGCTAGCTCAAGTGGCAAAATTGAGGCGTCGGGACTCTTGAGATCCTAGGATTGATTCTCTACCGATAATGTATGTGCATGGATCTTTATTCCTACCTTAATAGTAGTTTATGTTTTAATTTAACAGTAGTTTGTTGGTTTATTTGTGATAGTCTGATAGAATGATTAGGTTTATAAATGATGGGTTTGCATATGATATAACAGTTTCATTAGTACTTTAGAAGTTATTGATGTAATTGATTAATATAATTGAATGATAAGTATTTAAAAAAAAAGATGTTTAACTCTTTCTTTATCAGTAATTTATTCCTTATTTTTCTTGATAAAAAATAAAAAAGAAGCAACAAATTTGGTTTGTTACATTTTTCTAATTATTACGAGAGACTAACTTGTTATATTTTGTACTTTAGGTGAATAAGCGTGACAAGGTATAGTTCATGAAGGCAAAACGTAATTCACCATATATAATAATAAAGATTAGAATATAATCCTTCTTGGATTACTTACATTAGATTGATGTCGTGTGATTTATATAGCATGGTGTTTTCATATATACTCGATGCATGTAAGAATTTTTCTCAAAAATAAGAGAATAGTGTATCTATATATAGATATATTATTGAGTAAGTAGTAGTTATTAATATTAATTCCAATTAAATAAATTGGTGGAAAGGCATGAGTGTTTACATTGGCCAGGCAATATTCAGCACTTCTCCAAGCCTGGACTGGCGATAAATTCTGATTTGCTGTGGGATTTGTTTTATCTGCACCAAACATGCCCTAAATAGTCAAATTAATTAATTAAATAGTAGGTTAATTAACAAGCACCATGATTTCCGCAAAATTGAGAGCAATATATATAAAGAAATTAGACTTTATAACAATTAATCGACTATGTCATTTTTTTTTCATGCATGTAATTTATATGTGTGATCAACTAAACCAAAAGTAATTAATTGCACCATAGGATGGAATCAAAAGTTCAATTTATGAGGCAGGGCGACGAGAAATGTTCCATTATAATCTACATCAAAAGTAAATTTATTGCTTTTATAGGACAATTCAGCTAGAAAATAAAAAATCGGTGGAACTTCTGCGTAAAATTTAGAAAAAAATTATTATTATTATTTTTAAATCTCTCGATAGAGTATTCCGCGGAAATTTTTGATGGGAATGTTTTCCGACAGGATTTCAATCAAATTTCCTCTGAAAATCTAGGGAAATTTTCTGCAAAACTTTTTCCGCCGAAAGTTGTTAGTTTTTTCTTAGTGCAAAAACATTTAGTTTTGATGAACATACACAAAAGACGAGTTTTTAATATAATTGAGGTAAGGGAGGGGGCATCCGCATCCTCGAATCTACTATAAGCTCTGTTCGTAACAACACACGTGTTATTCGTTTTACATTATGAAGAACCATGTGAAATATAATCATAAAAAAACATGCGAAATATGCAATCCTACTCAATTTGTACCGATTATAATTTAATCCTTATTATTGTAATGTCACTTGTGAAAATTTGATAATTTGTTAAAGAAAAAAAAAATAGAGAGAGAGAGAGAGAGAGAGAGAGAGAGAGAGTTTACTCTCTGCTTTGGCGCTGGAGAGAAGAAGGCAAACGCCAAGAAATAGCCCAAGAGAGGTTGCTATGCTGCCGAGACTGTGAAATTGCCTTTCCATTTTTTTTTTCTCTAATTTAGACCTCAATAAAGAAGAGAAGACTCAATTTATTTCAAGAATTTAAGTGAATGTTGAGCCGTATAGTGATACACCAAAGTAATTATATACGTAGAAGCAATGAACCATTTTGAGGTGCAAAGAGAATATTACATTAATTCTCCAAAAACTAGGAGTTGTGCCCAAAATATCATGTATTGAAATGGGATATCCTGAGAATACATAGACATTTGTGACAACAACAAGAACCATGTGATAAAGATATGAAACTGCCTGGATTTCACTGTCCCATAGTTAGAGAGAGAGAGAGAGAGAGAGAGAGAGAGAGAGAGGCAAATTTTTTGGTCCATAACAAGGAGGCTTAGATGAAATCAATGAGAACCCTGTTTGTTGTTGGCTGTTATGATCCTAGTAATGTGTCTCACATCTAGTTTGTCAATGCTACCAATTATCAAAAAAATACTAATCAAGCGGGCATATCTGATACGTATGTAATAAAAAAAATATATAAAATTTTAATTTTTTGATATATTAAAATATTTATTAATTTTTTTTAGTATTTATTGAATTTAATATAAGTGAAAATTAAAAAAAATAAAATAAGATAAAACTATATAATTGAAAATAATTATATAAACAAATTGAAAATTATTTAATGATATGACATAAGAGAAGAGAGAAGGCAGAGATTAAAAAAGTAATAGTGAAAGTAAAAGAATGTGTAGGGAAGGGAATATGAGACAAAAAATATGAAAGATAGAGTAAAAACAAAAAAGTAACGGACCAAATAGAAACTAAAGCGATTATTAAAGGAGTTGTTTTCTTCATATAATAGTATAGACAGTATATATGGTATCGATAAATTGTCCTAATGTATTTGTATTTATATGTTTCTCAATTTTTTGAGCATTTTATTACGTAAATTCAATGTATCATATGTCTTCACATTTATTCTTTTAAACTAGTCCTAACCCGTGCCTAACACGTGATACTACTGTTTTAGAACAAATCAAATAATATATATGTTTTATAGTAATAGGAAGTAATGAAAATGATTGATAAATTTGAAATATATAAATTTTTGAACAAAATTAAATTAAAGATTGGTGGACAATTATTCATTAAATATGTTTTATAGCAAACTCGAAGTAAAAAAATCTTATACGTGAACAAACTTATATGAATTTTTGTTGAATTATGAAACTGAAAATTATAATCTATAATATATAAGAATTTTCATTATAATTTAAAAACTTCTTTTAGAACTTTGGAATTAATTAAAAACAAATGGTGTGTTCATGAACTCAATGCAAATGTATATTCAAAGGTATGAGGCGTAACTTTATTAAATGTATTAACCTTAAAACACATGTCAAGTTAATATATGGCATTTTTACTTTAATTGGAATTTGCTTTAAATGGTATATAATCTTTTGAATATAATTAAGTTTGAGAGTCCATTTTTCTTTTTTCTATTTTTTTCATTAAGTAGTTAAGATTTTGTATATTATTTTTGAAAATTGTGAGTTCCCTTCAAATTTTCATCAAACACTCTAATTTAAAATAAGTCAAACACGTTCCTATAAGAAGTTTGTAAGAAACTAATAAAAAAAATAATTATCATAAGTTTATCGAGATTAACTTTTAAAAATAAGTTGTTGCTTTGGCCGAGTGGTTAAGGCGTGTGACTGTTAATTAAGTACATGGGGTTTCCTCGTGAGAGTTCGAATCTCTCAGGCAACGATTTCATCTATTATTCAATTGTTTAGCCATTTAAAAAGAAATCCATAAAAGTGCTTTTTTTAATCTAAAAAATTTATCTCATTAATTTTTTTTTGTTTTAAAAAATTCACTCAACAACAAACTAACATATATATACACCGAAGTTCAAGAAATTTATTCTTATTGTAGTACTACAAATTAAATGAACAAAAACCATAACAATAAAATAAATAAAATTAATACAAAATTTAAATAAAACAAAATTAATAGCAAATTTAACAAATAAACAATAAGATAACATAAACGAAAATATAAAATAAAGAAAATTGATGGGTTGATGCTTGTGGGATTACTCTAAAAATAGAGGAGTTGTTCATCAACGTGATCAATTAAAGACTTTTTTTTAGGCTTTTTATTTTCCTTTTCTTTTCTTTTCTTTTCTTTTCTTTTTTCTGGATAAAGATTGTGTTATCTTTTATAATTTACCTCATACTTATTTATATATCACAGAAAATTTGTGTTATCACACTATTTTTTTTTTCATAGTTTTCGTATTTCTTTGCAGTAGCCTTTTGAACTTGATGTTTTATAACATATTTGCTCAAATTTAGAGAAACATTTTGATCAAACTTTATTAATTTTGAGCCTGTTAAAATTAGCCCAATCTTATACCTATAACTAGTGGTAACAAAATGGATTGGGAACCGCGGGTCCAATCCAACCCACATGGTTTTGGGTTGGGTCTAATATATTCTAAAGTGGGATAGGTTGGATTAGGTTGGGTTGGGTCTCATTTGGTTGATGTTGATAATAGATGGTAGATGGGTTGATATGGGTTAATTATGAGTTGATCACCGATTGTAAATGGGTCATCCCATAAATAAATAAAAAATATTTTTTATTTAATTTCAATTTATTTTAGTATTTTAAAATATTTAAAGAGTATAGGAACTAATAATTTAAATTTTTTTTTTTACCTTGATTAAACATACAATAATCATGCATTGAACCACTTAAGAACTATGTCAAACCCATTTACAACCCACCTCCAACCAACATCCAACCCATCTACAACCCAACGCATCTTCAACCCACTTTTTGAAACCCATCTTTAACCCCAACCCATTTTCAAACCCACTATGACCCAACCCAAACTCAATCCAACCAGTCCAATTGACACCTTTACCTATAACATTTTTCATTTTCTATATAGCTTTATAAGACATTTGTGGTTATTTGGAAAATACTAAAAAATAAATAAAATAAAATAAAATATCACCGAAAATAAAAGAGAAAAAAAAATATGAGTATGAATTGAGCTATTTTTACTGATCAAATATGAGAAAAAAAATATGAGAAAAAAAATAATTCCATAAGATATGAATAAATTTGTGGCAAATTACTGATCAAAAAGACTATTGTAAGAAAATTAGTAGAAAAAATTAATGTGGGGACAAAAAATGCAACTGTGTGTTAAATGTGGGACTAATTTTGGCAGGTTGAGAGGTATGGCGCTAAAATTGCAAATAGCATAATAATGTAGGACTAAAATTGCAATTTTTCTTTGATCACTCGAGCAACATTTTGGTTATTTAAGAAAACGTGGGTCTAAGATTGCGAATTGGTATATATTTTGTGACAAAAAATGCATTTTCCCCAAATTATAAATATTAGTGGCTAATTTGTTACATTTTTTTTTTCCATATAGAAAGTCAATAGCTTTAACAATTTGAATTTTAATATTTCATACGCTGAAGTAATGGATTAGTAGGTCTTTTTGCACAATAAATATTAAGCTAGAAAAAAAAAACCATTTTGATCCTTCGAATTTAGAAATTTAGGGCTGTTTAGATGAGTTTAAAAAATGTATATTTTTCTAGCAGTGCTTTTTTATAATAGAATTCTTTTTAAGTGATGTAATTTTGTTTTTAGATGCAGTAATAAAAAGTGTTTTAAAAGATATTTTTACTCAAAAATATTTTGAGTAGTTTCTAAAATTTTGGTTTTTTTTTCTATTTTTTTTGCTTTTTTTTTAAATATCCATTCAAACACAATTATTATTATTTTTTTATTTTGAAGTGTTTTTTTTTTTTTGAAAATATGTGTTTCTCATCTAAAAAAAATTCCAAATGGATTCTTAATTATTAACTATCTAATTTGAACGAATTTCGACTACTTTGAGTTATAGTTTTGAAATTTGAATAAAAATACATTTGAACTTATCGAATTTTCTTTTGAACAAAAATGAAATAACGACATAAATTATTCACTTTCATTTTTTAAGAAAAAAATATCTAAATTTAAGTTAATAGAAAAATAGTTAAGGATATTTTTATTAAAATGTGTTCCATAATTATTTGATTGTTCTTTTTTTTTAATTTGTTTTTGAAAGGAAAATTATTATTCGGAACTCAAAAAGTTCTAAATTGCTCAGTTCCCTAATTTCGTTTTATCTAAACAAAGCCCAAAACTCGACCCTACACCACGGCCATTCTCCGGCCAAACTCCGCCGCCATTCCACCGCCACCACCTTCCCTCAAACCCGCCTTCTGCTCCGCCCTCCCACACCTCCCTTCCATCGCCGGAGTTCACTCCCGCAAGCCCGGCCGCCGCCACTCGCCTCCCCTTCTAATCCTCCACCTGTTCCCCGCCCTGGCGCCGCCCACCAAACCCTAGCTCACCTCCACCGCTGACCACCGGCATACGAGCCGCTGCCGCCAGTAAATTTATCAGCATTCATGGAAAAGGGGGCCCTTTCTCAAGAAATTGAAAATTCTGAATCTAAGGGACAAGAAAACGAGCAAGTAGAAGTAGAAGAAGAAGAAGAGTATGTTCTTATTAACTTGGATAACATCGCTGAACAGATTAGTATTCCGCCAAACGCGCCATACGTACTCTCTGTAGTGTTTCAATCCCTCCTTTGCCTTCCTTTTTTTCACTCAGTCGCTAATCGTTTTTCATGGCTTGTTCTTGAAGTTTGTATTTGGTGCTTTACATCTTTTTTGGATTTTAATAACATGAGATAAATTGTTCTGTATACTGTTTAATGTGATTGTTGAACAAATGATGCAGGGCCTGGACACGCCCAACCCAATTTTGATTATAGATAACAAAATTAAGCTGGTATGTCAACAACTATGTAGATTTGTGCTTTTGCTTCTTTAGTTGCTAGAAAGCATGTCTCTTTGATAATTGTTCTTTTTCTCTGTTCTGATTGTGTGTGTTTTTATATCTCTGCTTTACTTGTTCATGGTATAAAACTAGCAAAAAGTACTTTACAAAACCTGGTCTTGCGCCCACACATACGCACCAAATGCTCTATATTGTGCCGCATGTGCATATGTGAGCCCAAGACTGTTAATATGCAGAATGTGGAACAATGCCGATTGTTTGGTGCATACATGAGGTCCAAAACCAAATTCGTATAGTAATTCCCGTAAAAGTTTAGGTTGCATTTTGATATATTGATCAATTACATATCAGCTTTGCGTGCTTAATCTTGTATAATTTGCATTTTTTATATCGAAATATTCTGTTATAGATTGCCCATATCTGTCTTTGTTATTTCTTTTATAGTTTTTGAGAAGTCGCTTTGAGTAATCCTCTCATAGCCTTAAAACATCTAAGCAGAGCCCTTGTAGAGTTCTTTTGTATAATAAACTAATTGTTTGTCATGTTGATCACTGCAGATTTGTTTTTGGTATTTCACTTTTACCCTTGTAATATATATAATCTTGTTTTTCATTTCAGATTGGAGAATATGAAGAAACGATGGGGACCTGCATCGTTTTCAGTGAGACCGGTGAGCTAATTTTCGTCCCAAATATTTTCTTCTCTCATATTTATTACCTTTTTTTTTCTGGTATCATGAAATATTAGTAAAGTTAACTTGGGCACTTGACCTGTGTTTACTTGGTGATCAACTGGGTTTACCTGATAGTAAAATTTCTTGTGGCTTTGTTGCATACCCTCCTATTCCTTTGGACCGTTCCCTTATTTTAGGTCAATCACATTGATCACCTCTTTTACTATATGCAATTATACCACGTTTCCCTCTTAGTTTGAAAATTACAAATAGCCCCTTTTGGTCATCAAAGTTGGAAATTTTGACTAATAAATTTGAATAGCATCATCTAGGCAATGCATGTACAGTTTGAAGAATTCGCTAAATTTTGAATTATAGAATCATTTAACTATGTACAATAATCAACAAAAGTGGTGTGTTGTAAGGTGGAAATAAGTTACATGGGAGGTATGTGTAAATGTTTAAATCAATAGGGGATATATGTGTAGTTGTTATAGTTGCAAGAGAGGGACTCACAACTATTGCTATTTTGTTATTTTTTCATCGCTTCTTATTTTCCAAGACATGCAAAATGGCTCATCACAAGTGCTGGATCTGGCTTGCAGACGTAGATCCATCCCAAGCCACAGCCCCCAGACGAACCCCAGCCAAGCAAGTTAATCCGATAACAAGTCTTGATAAGGTTCTTAAATTCAAACTACTTTTGGATGCTGAGGATGAAGGTAAAGCAGAAAACCAGGCCACTAACACATCTTGATGCTCTTTGGGATAGAACAACATTGATAATTTGGTAAACGTGCAAGCTTGATATGGCATTTACTTTAGCCTGTTATTTACAGGAAATGAAAGAGGTGTAGATATCTTTTAGATTCTTATAGCACCTTTGTTAGTGCTCGTCTAATGTTAAATTTATTTTGTAGTTTTCGTTCTCTAAGGCCCTTCTAGCAAAATTTATCCTTTTCTGTCTCTTTAACTAAGTTTTGAATGGTAAAAGGGAACACAAAGGCAACAGCTTTTCTTGTGCTCGTGGCACCTCACTCAAGTGTGCATGCTAGGGCCGTTAAGTGGTAGCCATGCCCACCCCGTCGTGCACAATGTCCCGTATAGTGATGCCAATTTGTTGACAAAGTTGCCCAACAATGGCGATGGCCCATGCACAATGTGTGCAGGAAAGCTTGCTTGTGCGCCCCCACTGTCCCGTTAGGCATATGCATTTGTCAGTCAACAAGCACACAACACCTAATGCCATGACGTGTGCGAACACAACCTTAGCTTAGCAATACCAACCTGTCTAATGGGTTTGGTCCAGCTCGAGTCAACCCTAGACAAAGTCTGATCCTGGACATGGTAAATTCTAATGGGCCGTGCTCGAGCATTGGCTAGGGATCTACAGATCACTGGGGTTTTTGAGCCTCTAAATGATGCTATAACTCAAATTTTAGTAAATTCCGTGATCGTACAGCAAGGGCGATGCGTGTAGGAGGGTTTTTTTTGCCCTTTTTTTGTCTTCCAGTTTCCAAAGTAACCTACTTTTAAAGAGGTTTTCTTTTTACCCTAAACCGCGGTTGGTAAAGGTGACAAGATAGGAATTTTGACTTTGTTTTCTAATTTTGGAGTCAGATCAAATGAATACTATTATGTATTTTTTTTCAATGTTGCAGGGTGCATGGTAACATTGCTTTTAAATTATTTTTTTTTTTAAATATTGCAGGTGGCATGGTAAACATTGTTTTCATTTTATTTTTTTTGGGTGCGTTGTTTTTTTTTTTGTTTTTGGGATTAATGAAAATTATAACTTGATGCAAATTTTAGTTTTAATTTTAATTTGAACTAAATGTATGTGTAAATATTAAATGGAAAGAAACAACTCACTTTATATTTTAATTTTTCAGACATCATACTAATTAAGAAATTGTAAATCGATGAAAATTAAAGTAACCACATCATATAGATAAAATGTTAAAAATGTGCAGATAAATCAAGTATAATTGCCCGCATCATAATAAAATTTCTTACTTGCCTTCAAGTTATAATAGATGCGCAATGAGATAATCATTGTTGGGAATTATCCACTTGTTATCGTTGTTCCGCATGTAACCTTGCTTTTTTCCTAATCTACGGTTGGTCTGTCTCGTTATGAATGTGGATGGAATCACCACGACCATGTTGTTGCCCCTTTAGTTGCTCGGGATTGTGGACCAAATTGAAATCAACATGTGGTTAATATTCATCCCAAATAAGCTCGAATTCACATGCATAAGTTTTTTGATACGAGTCGACGTTGTAGTACTAAGCAAATAAGAACAATATCTAGAATTGCCTTACAACTATTAAGACATGTGAACAAGGTAGGTCAAATTATTGCTAAATCTCACATGAGTAAAAACCCTTGGATGACTTGACGACAAAGTGATAACCAACCCTGTGACATGTGCCTCTTGTAAGAATGGATACCGTTTGATTTTGGTACATAAAGTTCTCAACGACTTGCGTAACGAAGTCCTCTCGGTTATCGGTGAACCACGTATATGTGTGATTGGACTATAGCTGGTTATTTGCTTGCATTTTGTTTGCTACTGTTGAACGCTTATGGAATCACTTGGTGGTGCAGTTGAAAGTAAGATTGACAAATGCGATAATCGGGAGATAGCGACCACCCTTGAATGCACAATTCATGCATTTCGACATATTTGTAATCATTATACCACACCTTTTTTCACCGTCGTGGGCGGCTGTCCATTTCCTCCTTTCAATGCAGTCTCAGTATATTCCCGCTTCGACTTTGGTCGCTTGTATCTTGTCCATTATTCTGTCAAACTCCATCTCCATTAATACATTTTCGATGCTCTAGCACAAGTCTTTTAGGAGGACATTTTTTATTTCGGACTTGAAATTCAAGCATACGTGTCTCAGACAGAAGCAATGATGTCCGAAAGGCTCCTAAAATGCCTTCAGAAGTTGATGTATATCTGATATGAGACAAGCCCATTGGTTTTCTCCAATGACATGCATGCTCCACATCGATAGGAACCAAAACCAAAACCAAACCAAAACCAAGACAATCGAGTTTCTTCGTCAAACAACGTGTAGATGAGCGGCAACACATTTTGGTTTGCATTTAATTTACTCGTCATTCAGAATCATTGAAAAAAAAAAAAAAGCAGTGTGACAATGTCTCCTTGCAACATTGACCAAAAAAATTAGCATTCATTTGATCTGACGCCAAAATTAAAAAAAAAAAATCAAAAATTTTGCAATGTTACCTTTACCAACCGTAGTTTAGGATAAAAAGAAAACCTTGTTCAAAAGTAGTGTACTTTGGAAATAGAAAGGCAAAAAATGGCCCAAAAAAGAAAAAAATTTCTCTCCAAGAAGCTATGTATGCCCCATGGACTTCTTATTGGCTCTTTCTACAATTTTAAAATTTGATAAATTTATGAGATGACTCGACTCATATCACCTTTATTATGCTATACAAAAACAAGTTGATCTTCGAGTGTTGTCTGGCTAGACACAAATTAGCGTCAATGATTTCTTGGCTTGGTTAAAGACTTTTTAAGCATGTAGTTTCCAGTTCGAGCCTCAATGCATGTATGTACATTTGCGTTATATTATTTATTTATTTTTTTAACTACTTGGTTTCGATTCATTGGTCGACTAATTCGGATTGAGTAATGTAGAAGCCCATTAGAGGGGCGATCCTCTCAACCCATTTGTTGAGTTTGTTATTTGTATTTTTTTTTTCTGTAGTTTGTGTTGATGATTATTAGACAGTACATTGGCTTCTAGAGAATCGGTAATATATTTTTGTTTTTAAAATTTAATTAATAATCCAATGTATCTATTCAATTAATGAATAATGAAAACTTACGGAGAAATAATATCAAAATCAAATAACCCAGACAAAAAACACTAACACCTTTGGGGGGGACTAATACCCAATACCTCATGTTCATAGAATGTTGGAACTTCAAAAAATTTTGATATTAATTTTCACTGAAAACAAAGGAAGAACACACTTCTCCCAAAAATTATGCTCATTCTTGCACTTGATTATACAAACTTTTTTCTATTACATTCGGTAATATAAACTATCCAATTTATACACGTTATCCACTTAAATTTATTTGAGGAAAAATTACACTGACCACCCTTCAGGTTTTGCTAATTTATAAAAAACTCTCTACTTTTTCAAAAATTATCAAAAACCCCCTTAAGGTTATACTAATATTACAAACTTATTTCAATTTATGAAAATACCCCTTCCCTTTTTTGGATGATTTACACTGACCACCCCTGAGGTTAGACTAATTTACGAAACACCCCCTATAGTTTTAAAAGTTACCAAAAACCCCCTGAGGTTATACCAATATTACAACTAGCATCTACTTAGGTTGACTTATTAACAATATTAATTCTTTTTTTTTCTATCTGTAAAATTGTTATTATAAAATTTTTATGTAATAGATTTGGAAAAAAATATAATTATTTATTCAAATAAATATTCCGAATAAATACACTTATACCTATTTTCTAAGTACACTTAGGCTATGTTTGGAATTTTGGTGAGGAAAAGTAGAATGAAAATGAAAAGAATAAAAAATAAAAGCAAAGAGTATTATCATTTGAAACAAATAAAAAAATTTCCTTCTTATTTTCCTTATCAAAATCTAAGAATCAAACGGAGGGTTAAGATTTCCTCATCTACCATGACAATGATGGACTATGCATGCCATGTATTATTGTGTTGAAGATATCAATTTTCAATCCGTGTGAACATTTAAAAAAAAACAAGGAACAAGTTGGCTTGGTCGCCCTTACAACCAAAGTTGGATTTAAAATTTTCTAATTGTTACTTAGTTCATGTAAAAAAAAGTCTTTTTTTTAGTTCGAGTAATAAAGTTGATGTTCCAATAATTAAATAGTATGTTTTTTTTGGTATCTATTTTAGGGAATATTACATCTACAACCCTTGAATTATAGTGTAATTACAAACTAGTACCTATTATTTTAAAAATTAAAAATATGCTCTTGAGGTTTTGAACATTCTTGTAAATATTAATAGAGATGACTAAAAATAACTGTTTGAAACCATAGTAGTCACCCCAACCATCAAGAAATACATTTCGTCAAGTCTAACAAAATTCCTCAATCAAATTTGTGATCCCACGAACATTCCTGAAGTGATTTAACTTTATAGCACTACAATTATTATCGGACATCACCATTTATGATTCGACAGTACTATTACTTTTTTTTTTGTGAAATTAACTTCATACATAACATCTACATATTGAACGCATCAAAATCATACGGATCTCATATTAAAACTTCACCGAAAAAAATCAAAAATACAACTTGTAATTATACCCTCACTACAAGAAAAAACGATATTTTCGGCAGAATTTTTTTTTAATTAAATAAATTTTCGACGGATTGTTCCGCTGAAATTATTATTTATTTATTAATTTTTTAATTAAATATATTTTTGGCGGAATAATCCGCCGAAATTTATTTTATATTTTTGAAAATAAAATTTCAATTGCCTAGCCTAAGAGTCGAACTCGGGACCTCGACCCAGCTCGCGCGCGCGTGCATACACGTACCCGAAATTGCCCCAAATTTTGGAGCCGCTAGGAGTCGAACCCTCGCCTTCTTGGTTAGCAAACAACTCTCTTACCATTGAGTTATCTTCACATTGTTGTTATAATTCATTACATTGCATATTTATATCATACAACAATTCAAATAAAAATAATAATATAATACTAAGTTTTTTATTTATTGAAAATTTTAATATTTTTTAATTTTTAAAAACTTTATATATATAATACATAATATTATATACATATATAGCGCATACAAAAATTCATTTAATTCTAATTAAAATAATAATAATAACAATAATAATAATAATAATTTTGTAATAATAATTCAAATAAAAATCAAAATTTTAAATTTTAATATATTTTAAAATTATATAAAATTATCAATATTATTTATTTAAAAAATATTATTTTTTATTTTTTTAATTTTTCGGCGGGCTTTTCTGCAGAAAAATTCAAAAATATTACTTTTTAATTATTATTTATTTATTTTTTATTTTTTTATTTTTTAGCGGAATTTTCAGCCGAAAATCGGCCGAAAAATTCAAAAATATTATTTTTTAATTATTTTTTAATTATTTTTTTATTTTTTTAATTTTTGGTAGAATTTTTCTCCTAAAATTTGTTGGAAAATTAAAAATTATTATTTTTTAATTATTTTTTATTTAAAAAATATTATTATTTTTTATTTTTTATTTTTGAAATTTTTTGGCAAACTTTTCTGCCGAAAAATTCAAAATTATGATTTTTTAATTCCTTTTTATTTAAGAATTATTATTATTTAATAATTTTTTATTTATTTAAATTTAGCCAAAAAATTCAAAAATTTTTATTTTTTAATTATTTTAAATTTTCAGTGGAAAAATTCTATCAAAAATCCCCCGAAAATTTTAAAAATTATTTTTTTATTTTTTTAAATTTTCCGCCGAAATTTCGCCAAAAAATTTTGACGGAATATTCTGTGGAAAAATTTCGCCGAAAATTGCGCGTTTTGTTGTAGTGCCTGTCTTGATAAATGATGGAATTTATTAAGTGAATACATACCTCGAGGGTATTTGTAATTTTAAAATTATAGGGACTAATTTATAATTACATAATATCTCAAAGGATGTAGACGTAGTTTTTCCTTTATTTTTATAATATTATTTCGTATAGTGATAAATTATGGATAATTTATTTTTAAATCAGATTAATTCAAATTCAATATATATATATATATATATATATATATTAACTAGTGACCACATTCTACAATTAAGCGCCTGTATGTTTTTAACATACAATTTGATAATCATTAAATGAAAAAGAACTTAAAATCTCTAGTTTTAGAGTACTATCTACATGATCTATCTAGTATCTATATTATATAGCCTTTAGTAACCTTTATGTTTCACAATTTTATTTGAATCTTTGGGATGATTTGAAAGTTATTTCATTTATCAATATATCAAATGATCAATGCATTATCGACTTCAATTTTTTTCAGTTTACTTTTCAAATTAATACAATGACAGATCAACAGCAATGGAATCTATACCGGTGACCTAGTAATCAAACGCAAATTTGGGATTTTTGACACAATTAAACCTTTTCTATTATACACATATTACGAAAATGAGTGAGGGTAAAAATGTAATTTCATAATTTCATTAAATTTTTAAAATTTTGTTATTGATAGGGGTGTATATGGAATCTAAAATAGTAGGGAGTACTGTTGCTATAATTTGACTGATTGGTTATTGCATCTAATAATAGTCCACCTTTATTCTTGTTTCATTTAGTCGGGAGACTAGGCTTTTGGCTTGACAATATTTGTTGGCTCCTCATATGGTGGCTATTAAATGAGATGTTAAACTAATTTTTCCATTTTTGGGGATGTGAATGATATATTTAAAAAGTTACTAGTACGGTAAATTATGGACAATCTCTAATGTTTGGAATCGATAGTACTTTACCTCTCATTGTTTGAAATTGTACAAAAGCACTACCCAACCTTTTTAAATTGATCATTGACACTCCCTAACTCCGATTCCAAAAATATATATGATAATATTCCGTCACTTGTAAAGGCAAAATCGACCGTTTGCTTACATGAATTAGTATTTGCACCGAAATGCAAAGTTGGAAGCAATGTACAATTGTCCACATATGTTAGTGGGTAGTTTTCAATTTTTATTTGTCTCATCCAACATACACATTTTCACACATTAACACACATATACGACAAATTAATCACGAAAGTTCAATCAATGCGGAAAATTGAATTAAGATTTACCTTATAGAGTAAATATTGGTCTAATTTCGGTTATGGATTGGATTTTCGTGATTAATTGAATTGTGTATGTATTAATGTGTTTTGTATGAGACAAATAAAAATGAAAAATTATCCCCAAACGTATGTGAATTGTTGTACTTTGCCGCCTAATATTCATATTTTAGTGCAAAATGCCAAGTGAGATGAGTGAATGATTGATTTTAGATAGTCTACTGACACAAACATTAATGATAGAAGGCAAAATACAATTGACCCCGAATATTGTGGGGAAGGGTTTCTGTAATCTACCCTTACTAATATTATATATATTAAATCAAAAAATATTAATTTTTAAGAAATTATTTTTATACATTTCATAGTGACAAAAAATATATTTAAATTATTCCTCTCAACAATGGTGACACATGTAATCACAATGATGTTTTTGTCGTTATTAGATTGCCATCATTTCATGACATGAAAATTTGAAATACTAAGTTATTATTTTAATAAAATAAAAATTGTTCACTTATAATATAATAAATAACAAATTATTCTTACTTAATAATTACAACTAGTTAATAATTTTGTTATTATTATTTAACTTTTGCCATTACTGTCTTTTTATTTTAATTTTTAATAAGTTGGTGATTGATATTTAGATCATGTGAGCAAGCTCAACTTCCTCCTTCCTCTTTCTTTCTTTCTTTCTTTCTTTTTTTTTTATTTTTTCATTTTTTCGCAAGGCATATAGTTTTGAATTTAATGTATATAATTTTTATTCCCTCTCACTTTCTTCAACTTAAAGAATTGTATCCAACAATTGAATCGGAGTAGAAATCGTTCTCCCTAAAAATGAAAAAGAGAGGCATATTTCTATCACGATATCATCAAGAGTTAAATTAACAAAATCCATTGTGTTAATTCTAATAATTATAAAAAATTCTATGTTACAAAAATTAGTCTAAAAGCCTTTATGTTTTTAAAAACTAGCACAACAGCCCTAGGTTCTTTTTCTTAAAATTTGAGTATGAATTTTCAATTTTATCCCACTTTAGAAAATTGAAAAATAACAATACATTTTATCTGTTCAAAAGAGAGAAAAGTTTGGTCCAAAAAATAAAAGAGGGAATTTGAATCCCAAAGCCTAACCTTCAAAATTTCACATGTATTTATGGTCGATTTGCGATACACGGAAGTGGTCCTAATCCAATTTTCAGGAAATGAACCTAGAGGCAGTTTGCTAGTGTTTAAAAAAATGAGGGGTTTTAGACTATTTTTTTTAACAAGAATTTTTGTGCTAATTAGAATTAATACAGAGAGTTTTGTAAATTTAACTCATGGTTAAAAGGGTAAATTTACAAGTTTGAAACACTATCATACATGCACAAATGGCACGTGTAAAGTACGCTATCGATCGAGGATCTTTGTTGGTAGTTTCACATTTTGTAGGGTTTTTTGTATTAATTTTTATTTTACAGTATTTTTCGGTTTAATTAAATTTAACACAAAGATGTCTCATGACAAAAACCTTATCCATTAATAATATTATGGATATTTCATCTTTTACAAATATCCTCGTCATAAAAATATGCACAAATCCATACCATATATACATAAAATTTGGACGTACAATTATGTATTTAATATTTATGTTGTTAAGGTATTGTATATTTCAAATTTAACACATAAAAGAAGAACAATTTTTCGACCAACATAAATTAAGACCTACGTATATGTATCAATATATACACTATAAGAATGTATTCCTTTTACCAGTAAGTCAATTTTATAAATAGTCTATAATAAACCCTTTAATAAATGCTTTGCCAATAATTCATCACACGTAGCTTAATTTTGTAACGAATTTTCTTTTAGTGAAGGCTGTAGTGATAATTTCTTATCTACACACATATATATGTATAATATATATATATATATATATATAATAATGTAAAAGAACTTATTTAAATGTAACTTTATGTTCTTAAAATCAAAAGTGTGAAAACGTTGAGTTAGTGGGATCAGATAATCTTAGTGGTGGACACATATATCATGCATATACAATTGATTGATAAGACTAGACACATGTTCGGCATAATGTTATGCAAATGCTATTTTAAACTATTTTGGTACATTTATACAATAACAAACTCAATTAAGACTAATTCATCTTTGAATTATTAGTGACTTTTAATTAACCACATATTGATTTCATTAATTTGAGTAGAAAAAGAATATACTACCTTATTTATTTATTTTTGTGCATTTTTGCCATGTTGATGCATTGAACGATGAATGGTAGTTAATTACTTTTGTGGTGTATTGATAATTCAAAAATTTTATATTTGGGAGGATAAAACAATATTTCTTTAGTGTCCTCTAGTAAAACTCAATTTGATATTACATTGCCTCTAACTAATATTTTAGTAGTATCAAACAACAATTCGTTTTGTGAATGATTTTTTTCCATGATTAATTTGATCAAGAAAATTAACCCTTTTAATGGTTCTTTCATTTCTTTTTTTAAATTTCAAACTGTATAAACCGTATCACGTAAGAACAACATAGGCCCCCACCATAAGGAAAATTATGTCTATACCCCTAGAGGTATATTATAATTATAAATAAGTTTTCGTAATTTTAAAAATTACAAATACTCTTGAAGCATGCAACAACTTAACAAAATTCATCATTTTTGAAGACGGCATGTAAGTGCGAGTTGTATTTCCACTGATTTTGATGGATTTTGAGATGAGATTCGCATAATTTTAACAAGCTCAAGATGTAGAAATTATATACGAAATCAATTTTTTTTAAAAAAAATTAATGGTGGCATTTGATTATAATTAAATAGTGATACTCGGTGGCGATTGCGGTGATATAAAATGAAATTATCTTGCGAAAATAATAATAACGAAAACATTTAATAAAACATGTTATTAATTAAAGGGACCAAGCTAGTCAAACTTTCTCTGCCGGCCTAGCAACTAAATAGTCATCCGAACATAAATATTGATTAATTGTGATTACAAATTCTAGCAATTGACCACAACAGGATTGATCTTCTCAAGTCTCAACTCTACATATTTATTCATGAATCAATGAATATTATATATATATATATATATATATATATATATATAATATGAATAAAAGAATTTTAATCCGACTTGCTCCTTCGTAATAAGAAATTTCAAGATCTGAACTTAGTATAATAGTTATTCTAAAATTAAAAAAAATCACAATTGACTGTAATTTTATAAAATAATAATCATCATATCCTTTATCGCGTGAAACAATACTAAAGTCGAAAGTTAAGATGTCACAAGGCTCCTATAATCACATTAAGAAAAGTTGTTATGATAATTGTCCCCTCTCATGTATCTTTTATTATAGAGAAGGAAAATAGTATTGGCAATTATTTTCTGTTGCAAAAAGTAAATGAAAATATTTTTCTTAAATTTTTTTCACTTTTTGTTCTTCGTAACCCAAAATTTCATTGTTTTAGCAAATTGCCACCCCCCCCCCCCCCCCATAATTATATTAAAAGCACTTATCCCTTAACTTACACAAATTAAATTATCAAAAAAAAAAAAAAAAAAAAAAATTAGACCAATTGTTGCTCCTTCCCCTCAATCACATTTTCAATCTAAATTTTTACTATAAAGCTTTTGGTCAATCATCATTCTCCTCTTTCCCTCCTTTTTTTCTTAAATCAAATATAAAGCTTCAATATTATTTTATGTCACTACAAATGATAAAAATATGAAAAAAATATACTTTCCCTTCAAATGGTATCATTCATCATATCAAAAGATAATGAAGTGGTGCGGCTAAAATTCTTCTATGAATCACGCGTATATACTCAATAATTCGAATTCAATCACAATTTTATATATATATATATATATATATTTATAAATATGTGTAAAATATAGTTGAATCTGAATTTTTGTGCGCATAGATAATGATGCGGTTGCTTTTTGGCTCAATCACATGGCGGAGTTTGATACGCTCCGATTGATATGCTGTGGCCTACCTATCTAAGAGGGAGGAATGCACGTGAGACTAACCAGTTTTGTCTTGACGTAGACTCTCTGACGCTCAAGTCAGTGATAGGGTGTGTTGGAGAAGATGATGAATAGTAAAATGTTATTCTTGCATATAATACTAAGAATAGAAGTGTGATTACCTATTAGGGGAGAGCCTTTTGCCTTTTATATGAGAGAGGTCCTCTGATGTGGCACGGTTGATGGAGGTTGGTTAGCCCTACTGATACATAGGGTACAAGTAGATATGTTTTTTGTTACTTTTTGAACTCCTATATGGCGGTTGACCTTGTCTCATTAATAGGTGGTCAAATTCATATTTAATGTATATCTTGAGCATTTATGACTTGGCATTTACTATGCTGGAGATTGATGGGATGGATCCATGTGCAGTGGAGGCGTGTTAGATGGCGGTAAGGTACATGACCTATTAGTTGTGCCAGTTGGGTTTTGCCCGTTGGCCGTGGGATTTGAACAAAGGCTAAGTATGGGGTTTGTAGCCTCGATACAACTGCGTTCGAGGGCCCCCAATGCCTTGAAGTCACTTGTCTGCCTGCTCCGCCTATCCTGCTGAAGAGATCTCGAGGGCCCCTAGATGCCCCTTGTGGCTTTTGAGCCACGAACTTGGCACTAAGGATAAGTCTGGGGGTATCTCCCCTCTCGTATCTTACACTCTGAGGCTTCTCACTTTTCATGTGGACGCACTTTCGAGGACGGTCGGTCTTTTCGAGGGCATCGATTCTCACACTTGGTGAATTTTTGGCTTATAACCTTATGATCGAGGATAGCCCGGCTTAAAACCTCTATTGAGAACAACCGATTTAGTCGATGGCTCTATTGCACCATACTTGGGGATCTAGATAGGTTCACCTCTACTGACGTATTTGGCTGAGGTGGTGTTTGGCACATCAGATAAATTCCAAATACCCGCTCCATGAAAGAATTTTTCGAATAACAATAATGAAAAAGATAAAGCTTATGTAACGGCATAATGGTCAAAATCTAGAGCCCAAGGTGAAGGTTAAGGGGTTATGTAATGTTTCACAATTCAAACCAAAATTTATTCCATCTTGATAATTTTAAATATTAAGGGCTCATTTGGTTAGCGAGATTAGTTAATCACAGCTCATGTGGATCTTCGAAATTAGCCGAGTGTAGGCTCGATTGACTTTAACGTTTGGTTTGTTAAATGAGCAGTCCATGTAATCTTTGCCATTTTTTCCTACTTCGTTTGCTTTCCAAGTTTGGGCATCAACCTCTGGCTTTGACCATGCATTTTACATTTATACCCCTATCCACATATCTGATGTTGGCATTGGTACCTCAAATGTGCCTTAACAGATAATTTCCTAATTAAAAAATGCAAAGTTTTTTACAATTTCAGCTGATCCATGGACAAATATCAATTGGCCTTGGTTCAATTAGTGCAATTGCATAATTTTCCCATTTATTTTTTCTTCTGTCGTGATATGGAAAACCATATCAATGTAATTTTTGAGTTGTTGTGCAGGAAATTTTTTCTTTGTGTCTAAATTATTTGTATGAATCGTCTTGTTGTGAATGGTTCCCGAACAGTATGACGGTGACAACAATTTACCCTTGCAAATGTAAAATTTTTTCACCACATCTAGAAAATATTTTTACTCTTCCTACCTACTACCTTTGCGTTACTTTGCCTGTATTTAATTGGGTGAATTCCATCCTTCATTTACATCAACTTGCATAGACATAAAGATCTTCGTGTTCGTGTTCATGTCTACTGCAAGAGAGCTTGCTCGTATCGTCACTAATTCGTGTATCTTTTACGACGATCTGTGGACTGAGGATGTAGACACCACCTTCATCGGTTTTGTCTGTCAATCTGCCGATGAAGGATTTCGACATGGCGCAAATATTCTACCTGGAGTCGTACACAACGTTGGGCGACAAATGAATGACGCGTTTGGTTGGGCATACGTCGACAATTTCTACATGGGAAGGATGGAGATTCTAAAGCTACGGTATAACTTGTTCAAGTTTCTGGTTGGACACCCGGAAGTTGATTTCGTACAAAGTACCAAGCGTGTTGTTGCTTCTGAGGAGTGTTGGATGTCAATTTGGGAGGTGCGCAAGTGCATCTATATTAATTTTGATGTTTTATATATTCATAAGGTTTCGTTTTTTGTGTTAAGATATCTATGAGATTTACTAATTAATTATGTTGCAAACCATGTTAGATGAAACCTCTCGCCTTGGCGTATTACTTCGTTGCGGATCCCGCTTGGTATGATTTGAATAACATCTTCAGTACTCCATAGAAGTGAGGGATGATGGACATTTCAATATCTTCAATGCTGCAATGCTGCACGCATTGGAGTCCGATTATAAGGGGTCATTTTGTTTTTTTTAGATCATGGTGTTTATTTAGCAGATTTTTTTGTGATGTTTTTGCTTTATGTATAAATAACGTCGTAATCTGTGATTATGTCGTGGATTAAAAGTTCATCCAGCAGAACACAATACGCACACAGAAGCCGAGAAGCAAATAGAATGCGTACTTCGAAAAGATAACAACAGTACAACAAACAGGCACACTTCCGTCTTGTAGCTCGCGACGGTTGATCGACATTTTCCATGACACACACTCCTAATTTAAATGAACAATACGCACGACTCTTTCACAGAATTGTCCCGAATTGTGTGAAAGATTATTCATACTAACAACACTAAAACAAGATAACAGACGACCTGTGACTGCGATACTAAACAAATTATCCAAGCTGCATAAAAAAGTCACAGGTAAATAACCCCACATGGTTTAATGGATCAAACGGATGTGTTGGTCGGTGGGGCTGATGATGATGCTTGTGACCCGAACGGGTCTGCGTCGTCTTCAGAATCAAAAGAATCAGGTGCCACCGCTCTCACTGGTCCAAAGGGACCATAGTTATGGACATTGTTCTGCATTACTTGGAGTCCATCTGTGCTTGTATGTGCTATTAGACGCGCCGAGTTAGGGCTCCCGCCCCCAGAATGCCCACCGATAGGGTCAAGACAATCCCAGAAAGAAGATCCTAATGAATGAGTGCCGTGGCTGTTAGAGGAGTTAATTCCACGTGAAGAGTTCATTGATCCTATTGCTTGAAAATTGCCATTCATAACCTCGACCGAGTGATTAGAAATTTGTATGATATCAGGGTAGTCTGAGATATCAGTAACCATAGGGGGTCCGAAAATCTTTTGAAGTCCAACCCATTCGGGCTCACCGGAGATCATGTACGCCTCAGCAATTTTGTGATACTATATGCATACATAATTAGTGATATAATTTTACTCTATTTTTAAATGTCAAGAAAGGTAGTACACCCCATAGCACTTGCAAGCATCATGTAAAAAGGACAAAGAGTGATCGATAGACAAGGAGAGAGAGAGAGAGAAGGGTAGTATAGTTGTTATGTTTCGAATTAGACTTGATAATTTTTTTTGGGCCGATTCACAATATTAGAGGGCAATATCATAAGATTGATGCTAAAATGTGGACACAAATTTGTATTTGTTATAGATTACTAACACTTGAAAATATATATTGAACTAGATTGAAGACGATGTGGTAAATGCAAGTTTTAATGCGTACCACATAAATGTAATCCCACAAAGTAGCATTCGCCCGTATAACGTTGCGTCGTGCGTCATATCGAACGCTGTCCACATTGATTGCAAAGCCGAATGCGCGCCAACGTTTCTCGAGACGCTTGAACCAGAATAAAGCTTCTTCATTCGAGAAGTTCACCCGGCAGTTACGGTTCACCACCTCAATAGATGCACTGATTATGTTGGTGTCCGTCTTGCGCAATGGTTCTCGAAGTCCGTCACAAAATTTTCCTAACTGCTTCACAAACTCGTGATCAATTCGCCTGTTCCAAGTGAAGCTCCCCTCGTAAAAAATATCATCTTGTGGACGGGGATTACGAGGTGCCATTGCAGAAATTTTGAGCAAAAGAAGGGTCATTAGCAACACGAAGGGTCAAATTTTCGCACACCTTTTACCTATAAGAATGTTTTCAATGCTAAAAGACTATTTTACAAGTTTGGTTTATCGTGGATAGGGATAAACTTATATATATATAGGTGGTTGTACTAGCACAAACTGATTACTGACTCAAATTGAGTTTATTGTGTTCATTATTGTTAGTAGTTGTAATATCAAGAAGTTAATTACCCCAACATGATAGAAAAATTATCTAAAGAAACTACTAATTTGTAAAAGGTGTTAGATCATTCCTGTTCACTTCATTGTTGAAGTCAAAAGTGTCATTGATCGTTTCATGCCCAAAATATCACGCATGCACATGCATCACCGGGCGAATGAACTACAAGTAGATTTTTTTAGCTTTTACCCTAAGATTTGATTCCGAACCTATAAGAATCAAATCTTCAGCACTAGTGATATTTTCAGACGTTAAATCCTGGCAGGTAAGGATTAGATGGATCACTGCTACCCTGCTGCTTCGTAAGAGTAAGAGTTACATCCGAAAATTGTACAAGGAATCTGAAGAAAAAATCAAACCGTCCAAAACTCTCCCTATTTGAGTTCATTAGGAAGGTGGATAAAAGTACCCTAAGTATTGAAATGAGACTTGATTCCCTCACGTGAGTTCCTCAAGTAAATGCCTATAATCATTAGTTTAACACAAATAAATTGAATGTACCCCTATTGACATCTTAGTAAGAAAAAAACGTATCAAATTTTCTTGAAGTAATGGCTAGCCATAATGAAAACATGCAAGAGGAAATCTTTTGGAATGAGCGTTGGACAAAGGCGATCGAAACTTGTTTCGTAGATGTAATTGCGGATGAGGCATTGTCGGGGAATTATGAAGTTGGTTACCTAGATTTGGATGCAATCAAGGAGGCAAGGCGGCAAACCAATGGGCTCTACGATGAATCATTCACGATAAAGTACTGCATTAATCGAATCAAATTCCTGCGAAGACGTTACAATTGTTTCAAGTGGCTCATTCAAAAGACGGGGTTCCATTATCACCCACCATCACGTGAGTATGTGTTTCCAGTAGAATTGTACAATGGATGTGTTCAGGTATGATTCGTTTAGTGTTTTATGATTGCCGAGTATATTTTGCTTTTATTTTATTAAAGTGTGTTTTAGTTTGCATGAATTTTGTATTATTGTGTTTTTCATTGACTTTAAAGGAGTGTAACTTGGTGGGAGCCTACCGATACAATCCAGAGCCACACTGGCCTGATTTGCAATTAATTTATGGTGAAGTTCCGACATTTAGACATCCGAATGAACCTGCGGTTGACCCTTTTTCGGAAGAGATAGTGCATGCTGTACCGGCAGCCCCTCAAGAACCGGTTGTATGACCAAATAACCCAGCTTTTGTCAATTGGAACGATAACGATGAATGATGGGCTGGAAATTTCTGGGAGTTTGTGGCGGGTGGCCTTAGCGATGAAGATAACTCAAACACCAACTTCACAGCGGGTGCGCCGGGGCCATATAGTTGAGCTGCATCATAAGCTATTGCCGTGTTATAATGAAATATGATATGTGGCATTATGTTATTTGTTTGCATCTTTTTTATTTCTTTTAAAATCATGAGTCCTATGTATGTGTTTGTTGGTATTGTACTGTATGAAGCGGTTTGTCTGCCCTTATTGTTTGCTATTTAATACTAACTCCTTCTAATTTATGGCATCATTGTCACAGTAGCCTTTGACGATAGATTTACTTTCTAATGAGGCTTTAAACAACATTCAATCACAAATTAGACTATTTTTCTTCCTCAAAAGAAAGGTGATATAGGCACAGTATTTCAAATATCATGCAATCGTTCATGTATTGGCCAAAATATTGTGTCACCGAAAAAATATGATATGAAATGCAACTTGAAGGGCCCATCTCAAAAAATGTACACGTAAGGGCACCTTTTAATCTAACTTTAATGGGTGGCTTATTTTTTATAACATAATAATGACCCTGAAATATGATTTGTGAATTAATGGAGCATGGATTATTGACTGAAAAATGACTATAGCAGAGGACATGTTCATACATGATTATATTGCCGAGAAAATTTTCTTGGCCTGTTTTTCAATTTCTGTACCATCTATAATTGAATGAAATGTACGAGATAGTGGTGGCAAATAGGCGGGCGGGTCGGGTTGTAAATTGGTTGGGTTCGTAATGGGTTTTTGATAATGGGTTGAAAATGGGTCGGGTGGTGAACGGGTTTGAGCGGGTTGTAAACTATAGGTGTGGATAAAAACGAGTATACTATAATTTTTTTTTAACTCATACCAATTAAAACTTAAAAAAATAAAATATGTTTTGACAAATTCAATATTCAATATTGCATTTTATATAAACTTCCATCCCATGGCAATGAATTATTAATCTGGAAAACAAAGTCGAATAAAAAAAAAGAAATGATTACACAACCAAAAAGAAAAGTTGATTCCACAAAAAAAAGAGAGAGAGAGAAATTCAATATTTTAACATAACCATTTTACTATCACAAATTTCGTAAGTTTAAATTTCATTGGATATATGTTTATTAATCTGATTTCATATTAATTTGATACAAACAGGTGTTTGAACCATTTTTTCAGTTCATAAAATCACACTCAAAAAAAAAAAAAAAAATTCATAGAGACACTGCCTAAATGTGTTTGTTTTTTTTCAAATGGCATGTGAAGTAAATGACAATTTGGCCCACAAAGTGCTTTTTGTTTTCCTTTCACGTTTTTTTTATTCTAGCCTCATAAATTCTCATCCAAAATTTTTTGCCATACATTAATAACCTAGTTAATAAAATTTATTGGTAATAAATCTTAATTTTTATTAATTTCTAGACTCACAATCTCTGGTTTTTTTTTTCTTTCTTTTCGATCCATAATATTATACCCTTTTTTTTCGTTCAAGAAAAAAAAAAGCTAAATTAACGACAGAAATAAAACAAGAAAAGCTGAGAGAGAGAGAGAGAGTGAGAGAGAGAGAGAGAAAGCTGTGTGTGTTCACATTATAGAGAGAGAGAGAGCTGTAGAGAGAGAGACCCATTAAGGAAAAAAAAAAGAGAAAAATTTTAGAAGAGTTTGTCGATGGGTACAATTGTGGCAATAGTATAATTCCTTATTTCTTTTCATAGTTTGGGCTGAATCATTAAAAACCCATTAAGGACCCATTAACAAACCATTAAAAAACTAAATGAAAACCATTTAGAAATCATAATCAATTTCATCCATAACCTGATCCAACCCATTTAGACTCATTTAAGTATTTCTCATACCAATCCAACCCAACCCAACCAAAAATCAATTGAATTGGGTTGGACCCATAGTGTAGAAACTATTTTGCTAGGCCTAGTAAGAGTGATTCGTCATCAGACCTTGAAGCCAATCACGTGACGATGTGTGGATGGAGAAGCCTTACCGACATGGTCCACACTTAGTGTGTTCTAAGTCATAGATTGTATACCATGCATTTGTCTTATCAATATGTATCAATTAGTCTTGTAAGCAGATGATAAGGCATTGAAAAACTATAGTGTCCTCGTCTGTGTGACAGCGAAGTTGGTGGAAAAAAATAGTGACCTCAACCAAAACATGCCACTAGTGATTATTGTTACAAGGCCAGCCCGTATTGCATGCCTCAGCAAAGTTGTAGTCTTGACAGTGAATGATGATATCGTTACTTCTACTTTTTCGCACGCCCCTATCAATGCTATAAATCCATGCTAGTGTTCTTTATGGCCCTTTTTATTTAACCCACTGTAAATTTCTTATACAATGACAATGTATAAGACTCGTACACGAAGCACGTAAAGTATTACTTATCTTTAATTATTTTATCTTTGCATTTCTTGTTCGTTATTTAAGCTGAAATACTCGTTTAACATAGCTGATAGGGCTTCTTATCTGCGTTTGTTAGTCAGACTATCAAATTATTTGCCAAAAAATTTAACATTACGTGTCCGAGTATAGATTAAGCTACTATGTTAATGCAATGGCCCAGGATACGATTTCATTGGCATTCATTACCACGCCCATGAACAAATTACATAATCTTTGCAATGACCATTAAATAAATAGAAAATATATATATATGAACAAATAGAGTACCTACCATTAGACTTACTAAATCACATCATTTTGTATTATATGCAAGACATACAACTTCTAGCACAGATCACGTACCTATATCAAGTGGTTACATTTTTTAGTCATCAAACATATAGCACGAGTTGCACCATTTTGTTACTATTAAAATCAACTAAAAAACTGCCTTGCTAGCAGCAGATTACACAAACACAATCCTCTTTCGGGAGTCTGGAATAGATATAATTACATGGATGGACAATGAAATTGCAAAAGTAGTCACATTGTACCTATTACCAATCACCTAAAGCATTAAACACAACAACAAGACCAAATAATGTCTTAGTTTCACTTCAAATTGGCCCAAAAATGCAACAAAACAATTTGCATAATATGGTGGTTGCACACTAACAAATAAATTAAGGATCAGAATTGCATGTCCGGCACAAGCCCAATCAAGGACGACGAACCCCACCGTCTAGTACCATCTGCAAATATCTCGAACGCGCGGGCTGAGGCATTCCCCAGAAAGCTAGGCATTCAGATTCATTGTTAGCTAGGTAAGTGGTAAGGAAATTTTTTTGATCCAACGTGAAATTATCATCTTGGGAGATTGTCTCGTATATTTCAGTCTTAATAGCCTTGTCCTTACCCATAGGTTTTGTGAGATGGCTTTCCACTTGGTTCTACTTCTCTGCCAATTCCCCAAATACTATCGCCGAACGATCCATCCACGTGTCCATAAGTCCGTTTATGTTCGTGTTGTCAGCCTGACTTTTTCGTTTACGTTTACCACTGGTGGACGTCTTAGTCATGACATCTGACCTGGATATGGGAGATTCAGCAGTATCGACGACTTCTTTGGGCACCTCATTTGCCACAGTATTTGGAATTAGAGAGGCTATGTGTTCATCTCGCATCGCTGACTTAGAGCTGCAAGCAACCTGTCCAGATTCCTTTGTGAAAAGCTCGTTCACTGCGTCAGCTACATCGCATTGGTGTTCACCGGTTGCCCTATTCCCACCAAATATCTTAACCCATCTTTCGAAATATGGTTGTGGTTTGCCTCTAAGTAATTTGACATCTTTATTCACCTATAAAAAAGTCAAATTCGTTAAGCAATCATGATTAACTTTGTGGGAAATATTGCATGAATAATAATAGCAGCAATGTAATTTCGAAGCCCATATCCCAAAACATAAGTGATTCAATGAACACCATATTCAATTTTCCCTTACAGTGTAATAGATACACAAATAGGTACTTAGTAACCTTCACATAAGCATCCCACGTTGCATCCTCGGCCACAATAACGTATGTTTCCGGGTTCCATGAAGCACCAGAACCACTAGAGCTCGCGAGAACACTTTGCAAGTGGCCAAGAGTCTTTTTCCACACTTGCAACTTTGAACGAATATGCTTCTCGTAAAGACCACAACCCGGCAGTTTCTCGTGGAGGATAGCTTGAAGTTTTGCCAAATAGCCCCCTTTAAATGAACCGTCACTCCACATACCCAGCCCTTGAATGTGTTCAAGTGCATTTAGTAAGGTCTCCTCCTCCGTAGTTGACCAAAAACGTCGTGACACGGACTGATCCTGCATTGAAATGCTAGCATTGCGACTTGAGTTTCCCTGCATTATAGTACCTCTCTGCCATAACCATATTATGGAGAATACATTCAGTAATGGAATAACTCAGTTATTGTAAATGTGGAATGGAGTACAGAGATGAAGTGGTATTCACAACTCATCAAATATACATCAAACTTGGATGCATTAAAATAAAAAAACAACCTAAACAACAAATCATTAAGTAGAGAACAAAAAACTTTCAAAGTTCTTGGCCTTTTGGTAAAATGAGCAGCGAACTTAAATCCATTGCACAGACACAAACAACTTTCGAGAGTCCTACAAAGTTGACTCAGTTTCTAAACACATATACAACATATTAATAATAAAACTTCATAAATGATTTTGTAATTGTGTTCATTATTTTATCCTCGGTTGTCCATCTATCGTAGCCTCACTGTTAACTCATTATCAGCTTACTTATGGCTTCCCTAATAACCTAAGAGTGGCGCCACTCGTTGAACATGTCAGTTGCCATATTATCCCGAAATTGGTTCCAGGCCGTGCTGGTTTCAACTGTATTGATTATATCTGGACCTTCGTCATCCGACTCATTAGTTTCCTCAGTCATTTCTGCCTCCATAGGGTCAACATCCATCTCTTTTCGAATGAAATTGTGCAGCAATGCACATGCGAGTATTATCCAGTTCTGTGTCTTTATTGGATAAAATGTTGGGCTACAGAGTACCGCCCAACGACCCTTCAACAAGCCAAAGGCACGTTCAATCACATTTCTAGCGCGACTGTGCCGCAAATTGAACAATTCCTGTGGACTTTGAGGCTGTCGACCACTGCCGCGCCATTCATTCAGATGGTATCTAGTACCACGATACGGTGCAAGGAACCCATCAACATTCGTGTAACCACAATCGCATAAATAATAATTTCCTGCAGCATAATTTTGATTGCATTCAATACTACAAAGATGGAGTCACAATCTTAATAGCAGAGTCAAAAATAAAAAATGCTAAAGGAACATATGATGTACGTCGAATAAATCATATAATCTGAAATAGTTACCCGACGGGACTCGTAAACCATTCGGCTTACTAATTGCCGCACGAAGCACCCGGCTATCTGCAGCTGATCCTTCCCATCCCGTTAATACGTACATGAAGTTCATATCTCTATTGCACACACCGAGGATGTTCACATGTATCTCACCTTTGCGGAAATAATATCGACTTTTATGCGGAAATAATATCGACTTTTATCTTTTGATGGTACATGCACTTCAACGAAGGTCCCGTCAAGAGCTCCAAGGCAACCCTGAAATTATATATGCACACATCAAAGATGGGGGTTACAATTAATAGAAATCATTACAAAACACAGGAAAAACGAATCAGAATAAACACATATTCTCGGTCAACCTTCATCTTACCTTGAAATGCTTCCAAGTATCATTTGTTTCTGATCGTCAATTGGTTTAGGGGTAACAAGGAGGAGATTGTTGATCCGCAGCAAACACCGTAGAGTTTGGTTAAAAATTCTACTAATCGTGTGACTGGATCTCTTGAAGTCAGTTCGTAAAACCCGCATCTTTTTGTGATGCGCCAATATAGTGAGGAACATAGCCAACTTCTCCGGAATGGTGACAAATTTATCAGAAGATAATCCACCAATATGCTCTAACAAATAAGACAGCCTACAGAACGCATCGCGACTCATTCGCAAGTTATCAACACAGTCAGTATCGCTTATTTGAGTAAGAGTCCTCAGATATTTCATTTGATCGGGCATCCTAGAAATTATACTGTACCGCCTTCCAGGCCGTGCTTGTCGGTCATGTCGATTAGTACGACCACGACATTGATGGCAGATGTAATACAAGACGACCATATGAAATGCGAAAAAAAGATTGGCCCACATGAGAAAGAGAAATTGCCTTCTTCTGTCCATTTTTTTTCTGTCTTCACCAACAACAGTTTTATTTGCCCAACCAACTAAAATTTGTTCCTCCGGTCAAAAAAAGGAACTAGCACAACAAAATAATGAGTTACATATAATTCCCCAAAATGGAAAAACAATGCTCAACGGGCCTTACATTCCAAGACATATACTCCCATGAGTTTGAAATTATTAGTGGATAAAACGTGTGTATTTCCAGAACCATGCTGTACGAATACCACAAGTTTACATTGCTTCAATTAAAAACTAGTTTCTCTTTTGTACATAGAAAGGCCAAAGTGTGTGATAAAACAGGGGAGTATAATTAAAACCTTACTTTTGTAACACCATTGTCAAAGAGACCGTAAAGGAATGATATTACAATAAAAAAAAAAATAAAAGAAAAGAAAAACTTACGCAATGATTCACTGAAACACCAAATGGGACAACCCCCACTCGACCGCCAGTTATTCCCACGAATCAAATCTGTAGAAAGAAATGATTTCCAGCCATTTAGTATGAAAGTAACCTCCAGACGCATTATCTCAAATGAAATTCAGGGGTGTAGTAAATAATCAAGAAAAATCGAACTAATTAGTGCTAAAAAAATGCAAAACATGGGGAACAAAGTAGTCTTACAAGAGCAATGCGGTGTAGCAACCAATTCTTGCAGACCATCCAGCTGCGTTGCAATTAGGGCAGAATACGAATAGGCGGGATTTTTTCCCTAGATGTAACCCTGACTGGCACCGAGGACAAAAACGGAATAAGACATTGGTACAGTGAGGGCTCTTTTGTAACTACAAGTGAGAACATAATTAATCGGGGTTGGGGAAGATTCAATCTCACCCCTAGAACCGAGATGAGAATCTCGAGATTTGAAGCCTCACATGTCGGGTCAGGAAGATTACGCATGGACCCGCAAAATGTAATTATAGAAACCAAATAGGTAATTAGCCGATATTACAAGCACAAATCTTAGCTAATTAGACGAACCAAACGAGGCCTAAGTATTTCTATAACGAGTCTCATGTTTATGTTGGAGAATTATTTCCATAGCTCGTTAAGCGACCAAATTGGGATGTTTAGGTCAGAACCTATAGGTTAATAAGTATAATTTTGGGGACCAATTTGCCTAAAACATTGAAATTAGGTGGTGAAATGCCCTTTCTTTCATTGAAGCACCATCCAATATATATATAGATATGTAATGAGAAATAGTCCACATAGTAATATAATATATGTTTTTACAAAATGCATTGTTTAAAAATTTCAAAAGCCAAAAAGGTATTTCATTGTTATTTAATGATAATTGATTGTAATAGTCTGATCTTCATTTGGAGCGTTAATTGTTTGATTACAATACAATACTTTCTATTAAAAAAAAGCAAATTCAAAATTATAAAGCTAAGGTGTGATTAATTTGTAACCATCATTTCTTAAAGTAACACAACAAAAAAGTTCACCAAACATGCACTAATTAAAATTGCTCGATTCTAATACAATATTTTCTATAAAAAATAAATTTAAAATTAAAAAGCTAAGGTATAATTAATTTTTAACCTTTATTTCTCAAAGTAGCACAACAAAAAGGTTCACCAGACATGCACTATGCATAATTACTTGATTATAATAGAACATCTTCCATAAAAAATAGATTCAAAATTTAAAAGCTAATATATAATTAATTTTTAACCATTATTTCCCAAAGTAACACCATACAAATTGTTCCAAACTTGCACTTAACTAAGTCTTATATCTAAAAACTTCCAAATTACCTCATAATTGTAGGACATAGGAAAAAATAAAAATAAAAATAAATAAAAAGGACAAATTTTTTAAAAGAAAAATAAAAGGAAAATCCTTCAAATGTGAAGAATTCAAAACTTGAGGATATGATGATGTGTTGCCCCTGACGGTCTTTTCCCACCTTCTCTTTCTCTCACTACACCAAAGTTGAGAGAGAGAGAGAGAGAGAGAGACATAAAAGCACCGCCCAAATGCACCGAAACAAAAAAACAAGAAAAAAATCCCTCATACTTCTGTCTCTCTTGCCGGAGCTTCTTCATTTTTTGTTCTTTTTCTTAGGTTCTCTTGCTTTGTCTCTCTTGGGATTTTCAAATCTTTTTCTGGATTTTTCAAGAAATAAGTCAAAAAGGTATACCATCTTCTCTGGCTTTCTTTTCTGTTTTTTTTGGCCAATATTTGAAATCTGAGCACTTTTTCGGCCCCTTCTTTTTTCATTTCAAAAGATGGTTTCTTGTTGATAAAAATCCCATCTTTTTGTCAGCCCAGAAGCTTTTTTTGGCCCCTTCTGGTGATAATCTTTCTTGCAAGAAGTTGCCCCCTGATCTGAGGTATGTACTGTGAACTCAACTCTCACACACTCAGTGTGTGTGCTTGTGCGTGTGAAAATCTTGAAATTGAAGTTTACGGAGAACTTGTGCTGTTTTTCTGATGCAGAAGGCCCTTGTTTCATTTTCATTGTTATTCTTTCAATTATTATTTAGAAAATGATTTTCTGCTTGAATTAATTGGTAACATGTCAATTTTTTGGCTTCTATGTGTAACAAACCCTTTATTGTCCATCTCCATTAAATTTTCTCACGCATGTTAATTAAGGCATTGTCTATTGATCTTTGTGGCAAAGTGGCACTTTTTTATTTTTTATTTTTCAAGAAAATACCTTAATAAGTTTATCCATTTTTTCCTCTCATTTATTGGGAACTTTTTTCATCAAACATGGGGAAACAAGAGTCCTTTATATTTCTTTTTTTTTTTTAAATTAATTCTTAAAAAGTTGGTGATTTAGTCCCTTAATTATTATTTTTTTAATAATCTTGAGATTTTATTTTGATTGCCCCCCTTTTTTAAAGAGAAAAAAATATGTATATAGAAAAAGAATAAAAAAGGAAAAGTCAAGCTTATGATGTGAAGAACATGACCGCGTGGATATAGCTGGTTTGTGGGAGAGTACAGTTGTGCCATGTTTTTCAAGCTGTGAATTGATTTTGTATTTTGTAATGGGCTTTGATTACGTTACGCGCTACGTGTCTAAGCGCGATACACGCCCCATTTGTTCTCTCTCTCTCTCTCTCTCTCTCCCTCCCCATCCCTCCCTCCTTTTTTGTTTAAATTTTTTATTTTTAATTGCTGTACTAGTCAACCCTCCCATTTATGAGGCCATTGTAGCCAGCCCATCTTATGTACGGGCTTTTTGAATATATATATGTGTGTGTGTGTGTGTGTGTGCAGTTTCTTTTTTGGGCAGCTTGCATATAGCAATTGATAGTGATCAAGAATGTGAGTTGCTAAGCTTTGAATATTTTGCCGAGTGATGAGGTTTTTTGTGCTAAGACGTTGTTGTTGCTTCAAAAAGGACATGTCATTATTGATAGGAACTCCTTTGATTGTCATATTTATGGTTTTGTAATTTAGCTAATTTCATGTGTGTGTGGTGCATATATGTTTGTACATATATATGCATGTGATTTTCGTGTGGGAATATTCATCTTGAAGACTTGAACATGTGTTTGTGGTGCATATATGATTTTACATACATATGCATGTGATTTTCGTGTGGGAATATTCATCTTGAAGACTTGAACATGTGTGTGTGGTGCATATATGATTTTACATACATATGCATGTGATTTTCGTGTGGGAATATTCATCTTGAAGACTTGAACATGTGTGTGTGGTGCATATATGATTTTGCATACATATGCATGTGATTTTCGTGTGGGAATACTCATCTCGAAGACTTGGACATGTATGGCTGTACTTATATCATAATGGATGTGAAGTTGCAGGCAATCAACTTCTTCTTTTTTTGGCGAAGCTTTTCGGATCAACTAGCAAGCTTGCAATAATGGCATCACCCTTTGTAAGAAACCAAATTCTATGTCTTTTTATCCAAGAATTCAAATGGGGTCGTGCATGCATAGTGTTTGGTTGTCGGAATAGTATCTCTTTGAAATGGCAGTTGTTGGAATGAAGTTATAGTTCCCAAACATAGCTTAGAGGGCCTCAAGGGGAGCTTTTAAGCACTTTAAGAGAGAGAGAGAGAGAGGAACAGTTGTAGATGTTTGAGATCTTACGTGATGTTTTAAAGTGTTTCCGATAGGACGAGTATATAAACTGAACTTATAAGAAATTTCAATAGGCGTAGTGAAACACTCTCTTAGTCTAGTAATGACTTGGGACCCTCTAGTAATGAAATATCGGGTCTATATCTACACATTTTTCAGTTTATCTTATTTTATTTTTTCCCCTTAAAGTCTTAGGTGATGGTGTTTGTTTGCTCGTCTTGAGATGATGATTGTCGTTATACTTTTTTCAGGTAAAGTCAAATAGAATGAAGAGGACTGAATCGAAGAAGTCTCACTCGTGGTGGTGGGATAGTCATATTAGTCCCAAAAACTCTAAGTGGCTACAAGAAAATCTTGAGGGTAAATTACTTCATTATTCGTCATCTAAAGTTTAAAGTGTGAATCATGGCCATTTTAGTGGATAGAATCCAAATAGTATCTATATGTTCTATTAATAAGTAATAAGGTAAAATATCACTCTACCTCTTGAACTAATCATTTGCTGCCCCCCCACCACCCACCCACCCACCCACAGAATAGGAAGAAAAAGAAAAAAAAAACCAAACTCCTAAAATAGCAATATAACATTTTTTTGTTTCTAATTTTACCTTCTTTTGAATATAATTGAAAAGATATTGAAGTTATAATTCGGAATTCAAAATTTGAAGTTAATTTGAACTTTGCTAACTATAATGACAGTTAAAATTTATACTTGGTTTTTAACAAGGGTGTTTGAAAAAATTACAGTGGAGCTCCTCTGATAGGAATCCGTGCCAAAAATATTCCTTCGCTGTTGTTGTTTCTCTGCATTTTTCCCCCATTTTTGTGTCCTCCAACGTGAACTTTAACTTTGCTAGTAGGTTTGCTTTTAGCAGATTTAGCAAGGGGCAACCGTTCTTTTCTGTATTGTATGATGTAAGTTTGTTTGAGTTATTTTATTAATTCTATTGAAGTTAATTATTAAAAAAATTATATAGATCAATAATTGTTATTTATGGAGTTAAATTCTTAATAACTCGTTACTTAATATTTCTAAGTGCAAATAAAAGTTTAAAAGTTTAAAGTATTTTGAAAAGAGGGCAGAATCAGTTACAAGTAATATGTTTATAGTTTGAGGGCTTAAAGTGATGTTCACCCAAAATAATGATGCATCAATTAATGATTTTGGGTTGATATTTGAGCTTTTTTTTTAAAAATATAATTACCATCCATGAGGTATGGAAGCTTGGTGTATAAGGTCCAAAGTAACAGTGTATCTAAATGGGCTAGCTTCAATCTTAAGGATCAAAAACAGTTTACTTTTATATGGATTATGAGACCTTTTTATCTAGCTATGATGGTTAATTTTGTTTAAATTTTAATGTTGTATTTGTAATTTTATGATTTTAAAGGTGAAGTTTGCGTAATTAGTGTAATTATATTGGAATGTGCCTTATTTTTTTTCTCAGAAATGGATCAGCATGTGAAAAGGGATGTTAAAGCTCATAGAAGAGGATGCAGATTCCTTTGCAAAAAAGGCCTGAATTGTACTTCAAGAAGAGGCCTGAGTTGATAAGTCTTGTTGAGGAGTTTTATCGAATGTACCGCTCGTTGGCCTGAGCGGTACGATCACGTGACCGGAGAGCTACGCAAAAACATTCCATCGGATCTACAATCCCAGGGCTCTGGGATATCTGATGCTGGATCTGAACCTCCTTACACTATACCGTCTCCGGACCGAAAGCCAAGCCGTACTAAATCCGGTCCTCGTCCTGCTGGGTTCGACTATTTTCTTGGTAGTGGGTTGGAATTGAATAATAAAGAAGGAGATGAGTCATCCACTCTTGATTCTGAATCCGAGTCACGTGATGATGACGATGATGATGATTCGTCGGTTAACAATTACTCGGCCTCACAGAGCAACGGTAAGGATGAGCACCGGAGGATAATCGAACTGGAGAACGAGCTTCGGGAGGTGAAGCAGAAACTCAACACGCAAAGGGAGGAGATTTCTGAAGGTTGTGAGAAATCCCATTATGACAATTGTGAATTTCGTGTTAAGGTAGCAGAATGTGAAGAGGAAATCACACGTTTGACTGTCGAGCTTCAAAAGTATAGATCTTCGGAACATTCAAATAATGTTCAAAAAAATATTAGCCGCTCTGTAGCCGAAGAGGGCTCAGCACTTGAGGAGGAGCTAAGAGTCGCACGTGAGAAGCTTCGTGAGTCGGAAGAGGAGGTGGTGAGCTTAAGGCATGAAATTACGAAAAAGGGCTCAGAGGTGCAAAACTTGCAAGAACAGCTTAAATCAAACCAAAAGGAGGTGCCCTCGTGGAAAAACAAGCTTGAAAGAGAGAAAAGAGAGGTTTCAAAGCTGCTGGACCGTATAGGGAGGTACAAAACCAATCTGTCGGGGCGTGATCAAGAGATTAGAGGCTTGAAGGAGGCGATATCTAATGCCAACAAGAGCTTATCTGAAGAGAACGAACAACTTAAGGCAGAAATGAATAGATTGACAAAGGAGAGAGCTTATTTGGAGGACAATATAAAAGAAATGGATTTACGTTGCCAATCATTGCAAGTTGTGAAAGCCGAGATGGAGGCCGCACTTGGGGCCCAAATCGAGCAATTGAAGGACGATGTTACTGAGAGAGACAATCACGTACTGGATCTGAACGAGAGGCTTGTGGCTATTAGAGATGATCTAAATGCCAAGATTGCTGATCTAAATGCTAAGATTGCTGATTTAAATGCAGAGTTGAATTCTAAGGACAAACGGTTGGCTGAAATGAGCAAGCATTTGCATGAACTGCACATGAATCACGTTGAATTGATTGGTGAAGCCGAGGGGGCACGTAAACTGGCGGAGGAGCTTAGAACAAGGGTTAAAGAACTGGAAACAGAGGTGGAGAGGAAACAAGAAACTATTCTTGAAGGAGCTGAGGAGAAACGGGAAGCGATAAGGCAACTTTGCATCTCGCTTGAGTTCTATCGTAACGGGTATCATGAGTTAAGACAGGCTGTTTCCTCGTACAAGCGCCCGGCTGTAAAGGCATCCTAAGTCATCGGGTTCCGATGTCTGAGGTATCACGTCGTCTTTTCTCTCTTTTTTTTTTTTTTTCCTTCCCTTTTAGCTTTCCATGCGGCTTATCTTTTCAAGTCTCTCTCTCTCTCTCTCTCTCCCTCTCTTAACCCCTGTATTTTGTAGTTAAATCTGTAGATTTGGGCAGATATGTCTCATGGCTGTTGCTTGTCTTGAAAATTTGTTACTGTAAGTTGAGGTTTGATCATTGGTATAAATGGTTCGTTGTACTTCTATTGAGTTTCGAAGAGAATAAACCAAGTCAGCTGCTTGTTGAGAAGTGAGATCATTTGTTGGTTTCATTACGTAATATAAAAATTTGTTGATGGTTGCACTTTTGGGGGAGGGAGTTTGTGATTTTTCGGTTGGTTTAGTGGGAGGAAGCGTTGGATTTTTTAAGCAAAGTTTAGTGTTCGAATTTTGAAGTTGTGAATGAATTAATTGGTTTAGAAGGGTAATCTTCATATTGGGTCTTTATAGTATACGAATCTGGATAAGTCGATTAGTTGATTGGAATGGATTGGTTAAGATTAAAAAAAAATTAAAAATGCCCAAATAAATTGTCACTATCTAAATATATTTGTTTTGCTCTTCAATGATTACATTGATTGATATATATATATATATATATATATATTTATATACAATATCTTTCGATGATATACCATTACATGCATTTTTTAATTCATTATTTTTAATGTTAATTAGTATATAGTAATACTATAAAAAGTTGATGTGGAATTAGCAATAAAAAGAAAATTATAAAAATAATATCTATAGTTAAATAAAAAAAAATGTCAAAGTAAGTTCATTGATGTATATTTTCTAGAGATAAAAATAAAAAAAATACACCTGCGAATTTCATCACTATAATTATTTATTTTCTATGAGGACAGTTTTGCAGCAACGGATTAAATATATCTAACTAATAATTTTGAAACTCATCATCAATTAAGTATTTAATATAAAATTGTACTAATTAACATAATGAGGATGTTTACAACTCATAGTATATGCTAATCATCTTATCCTATGTTTATCGCATAAATTGTGATGAGGAGGCGTTGAAGGAAAACAAGAAGAATAAAACAATAAAAACGTAAAATCCATGGACTATACGTAGTACGAAGAGTATATATATTTCTTCATGTGTGTCATAATAAATGTCGTTTTAGAAATATTATTTGGTCTTATAATACATATCTTTCTGACATTTTAGGAGGGAATCTGTTAGTCTTTTCTTAATCTGCTCTTAGTCTCTAATTAATATTTGGGTGAATGTTACTTTACCCCCTCAAATTATATATATGATATCACTTTATCTCCCTACCTTAAAAAATAAGTACTTTTGCCCCTACTACCACTCACGATGATTGTACAAATGGAAGTTCATATCATATTTGTATTTTTTCCCCATCCATTACCTTTGCCATTTGATTTTTAGAATAGTTTAATCAAACATGACTATTTTACCCTCTTATCTTTCACACAAAGAAAATTCATTTTAATTTTTTTTATTTATAATTCACTCAAAATAAGTTAAATCATAATACTTCCATAATTCTTCATTTGAATAAGATTTATTATATCATCTTTATTTATATAGCATAATTAATCAAATATATCAACTGAAAAAAAAATCATATTAACAATAAATATTGTAAAAGACTAATAAGTTGAAACCATATCTCTTCAAATATAAAAAACACAAATATTCATAGGCCTATAAATCACAGTCAATAACATACTTCAAAAGGGTAACGATTTAAAAAAGGTAACCTTTTATCTATTCCACTTCAAAAAAGAAGCTATACAAAAATTTCAATTAGTCGTATACTCGTTTGCTTCTCCAGTAATGTGCTTCACAATATGATAGTTGTTGCCAAATGCTTGGGTTGAGAAAACAACATTGCCATATGAAGTCATTCTCCTTTGTATTTGTTATATTGTTTACAAAAGAATAAATTATTTTAGTAAAAAGTTGAATAAATATTCAAGTTTCTTTCATACCTGAACTTGAAATTGCTCTATATTTTCAGCTCTTGAAGCTGGAACATGCCTGGAACCAATTGTAGATGGCGATGGAGCTCTATAGGTAGTAGACTACACATTAAGTTATATATTAGTTACTTAAATATTATGCTAAAAGGAAACTAACTTGATACAACTAGTATATATTACCCTCACCATTTGAGTTGGCAACACATTACTATGATCTGGTGCTTCAACTTGACTCTGTATAAAAAGATGAAAAGAATGCTAAAAATTAATTTATAAAGTACAAAGCAAAAACTATTAAATTAGTACTTTGAAAATCTCTAAATTTGAGATGAACAATAATATAGTAGATTCAGAAGTGAGAGCTCTCAATCTCTAATGTGGATTTTGGGGCAAATAGAGGGAAAGGGTTTATATATGCAACACGTTTATTGCTTCTTATTTCTTATATGGAGGGAAAATCCACTCCTTTATGGACAATTTTGGTATTCACTTTTATAATTCATAAGTTGTGGAATTTGTAGGTTTTAATAAGGTCATTATATTTATGTAATTTTATTTCCAGAATTCTATTTATCCGATGATAATGGATGGTGGAGGGGGTAAAGTGCTTATTTTTTAAGTTGAAGGGGGTAAAGTGACACCATATATATAGTTTGAGGGGGTAAAGTAACATTCACCCTTAAAATTTTTTGTAAATTGTTAAAAGATCTCCCAACAACTCATTAATTATGGAGTATTTTAGTCAAATTAATGTTGTTAATTTATTTCATTAATTCTTGTTCAATAACTGTAAACGGCATTTATTATGGGACTAGAGGAGTATTATATATTTTCCTCCCAAATCAATTAAACTAATTATATAACCACTCTTCCCATCAAAAAAATAAATATAAAAATTATACAACCACTCTACAGACAATTAGATTATCGCCATCGAAATTATAGTTCAGTGGTGGGAGTTTGAACTTGACAACAAAGGTTAATAATCTCTTATTGATTTAAAATTGACCTATCTTGAAAACTAAAAAATGTATTGAATGGCCATCTCATCTAAAAAGTTAATCGGTTAGAGAGGGAGAATCATTATATATATTTATTTAAATTCTCCAAATGATTGATGAGCTTCATTTACAAATTTTGTGCTCATAAGTTTTAGCACCTCAACACACATAGAACTTAATAAAACATGGAACCGCCCAACCCCCAATTCCTCAGAAGAGGGATAAAAAAGGGGAGAGAGAGAGAGAGAGAGATGAGGCATGCCCGTCATTTGCAGCAAAACATTTCACATGAAGCTATGAATAGATTCTTTTACAACACCCCAAATGAGGCAGAGAGAGAGAGAGAGAGAGAGAAAGAGAGAGAGAGAGAGAGATGAGGCATGCTCATCATTTGCAGCAAAACATTTCACATGAAGCTATGAATAGATTCTTTTACAACACCCCAAATGAGGCAGAGAGAGAGAGAGAGAGAGAGAGATGAGGCATGCTCATCATTTGCAGCAAAACATTTCACATGAAGCTATGAATAGATTATTTTACAACACCCCAAATGAGAGAGAGAGAGAGAGGAGGCATGCACGTCAAATGCAGCAAAAACATGTCACAGTCAGCGATGCATAGATTCTTTTACAACACCCCAAATGAGGCAATCTGTGGAAACACAGCACGTGAAGTTAGGCACTGGCAATTAATCCGATCTGTAGAAGACTCCCATTGATTTAAAATTGGCCTATCTTGAAAAATAAAAAGTTAAACGGTTAGAGAGGGAGCATCATTATATATATTTATTTAAATTCTCCAAGTGATTGATGAGCTTCATTTACAAATTTTGTGCTCATAAGTTTTGGCACCTCAACACACATAGAACTTAATAAAACATGGAACCGCCCAACCCCCAATTCCTCAGAAGAGGGATAGAGAGAGAGAGAGAGAGAGAGAGAGAGATGAGGCATGCCCGTCATTTGAAGCAAAACATTTCACATGAAGCTATGAATAGATTCTTTTACAACACCCCAAATGAGAGAGAGAGAGAGAGAGAGAGAGAGAGAGAGAGAGAGAGATGAGGCATGCTCATCATTTGCAGAAAAACATTTCACATGAAGCTATGAATAGATTCTTTTACAACACCCCAAATGAGGCAGAGAGAGAGAGAGAGAGAGAGAGAGAGAGAGATGAGGCATCTCATCATTTGCAGCAAAACATTTCACATGAAGCTATGAATAGATTCTTTTACAACACCCCAAATGAGGCAGAGAGAGAGAGAGAGAGAGAGATGAGGCATGCTCATCATTTGCAGCAAAACATTTCACATGAAGCTATGAATAGATTATTTTACAACACCCCAAATGAGAGAGAGAGAGAGAGAGAGAGAGAGGAGGCATGCTCGTCAAATGCAGCAAAAACATGTCACATTAAGCGATGAATAGATTCTTTTACAACACCCCAAATGAGGCAATCTGTGGAAACACAGCACGTGAAGTTAGGTACTGGCAATTAATCTGATCTGTAGAAGACTCCTCATATATCCCTCTAGAGTTCTTTAAATACATTACTCCGAATTGGTGAAGGAAACACACACACACAGAGTTCCCCCTGAATTTCTCTCAACCAACCAAGACTCCCAATCCAATTATAATTGCAGTTCAGTTGGTTCTCACCGTTCAACACTCTACTATCATGTGAGTTCTTTGTCTTTCTTGTTTTTAAATAATGGTCCATTTATTTTATATATCCTTTATTTGATTTTTCAAGCGGACGACACAATTGGAAAAGTACATATTTCATCCTTTAATTTGCATATAATAAGAACATGAAAGCATAGAAACATAGAATATGTTATCCTTTTTTGCTTTTAATAAAAATAAGCTCATAAGGTGGGCAAAAAAATGATAAATAAATATACATTCCTATTTGATTATTTATGAGATTTCGAACTTGAATGTAAAATTATTTATTTATTGCAGATTTTGAAGTTCTTAGCTTCTCATATATCGTCATTGCTGATTCCTCCATACATATATATTCAAGTTATATTTATTCGTTTCTTGTTAATCTTTTTTTTCATATGTTATTTCAATGAAATTCATCTTGCTTTAATTTGTACTTATTTATCTTTTTTTTGTGTAAGTATCTTATTATAATTAGTTAGCTTAAAATTAATTAAAGTCCGATGTATGTATACGAAAATAAGTAGCTTAAAATTCTTTAATGTATAATCCAAAGTTGGATATGCTTTAATGTGTGCATGCAATCATAATTAAACTAGAAATTCACCATTTAAATTCATTTATTGCATTGAAAATTGAAGGGGAGAGAGAGAGAGAGAGAGAGAGAGAGAGAGAGAGAGAGGAGGCATGCTCGTCAAATGAAGCAAAAACATTTCACATTCAGCGATGAATAGATTCTCTCCTCTTGTTAGATCGTTGATGTATAGTGTCTTGTTAGATCCTCTCTCTTCTTGTCCTCCACTTTTGTGATACTGATAGTAATCGATTACTCTGCGATTCTTTTGTATTGTGAAATCATAGAATGGAAAAATACGCTCAAATCAAGTTGTTGATCACTTGGGTATTCACTTTGCTGAATGCTCAACTCTATAGCTACGGTCAGAAAATCAACATTACGTTTGTTGATAACGCAGTACAGATAGGAGCAGGTGCGATATTTGTATTCGCCAATAATTAATTATTTATAAATATTTAATTCATATTCTACTTATAATTTGGTCATAACATTAATTTTCGCGAACTTCTTTTCCGATTCTTTTCTCGTTACTTTTCCTTGGCCACAGTTTGCTTAGATGGGAGTCCCGCAGGCTACTACTATGCTGCGGGATATGGAGAGGGAGCTGATAATTGGATAGTTAATCTCCCGGTAGTTCTCTAATTTATCTACCTATAATATTCATTTTTTTTGCAAATTAATTTGTTGTTCTTACCTTAAAATTGATTTCATAGGGTGGTGGATGGTGTACCTCGACAGATGATTGTGTCCACAGAGCAAGGCCAGATGGAACGCTCGGGACCATGAACAATGAAAACATGACTAGCATCTCTTTCGGAGGGATACTAAGCCCAAGTCGAACTTTTAATCCAGGTGTGGACACGCACACACACACACATATATATATTAATAGTGTCGTACATTGTAAGTGTGTGCAAAATATAAAAAATACATACTTTAATTTAGTACTTAAATTTTGACCCCTCAAACTAAGAAGAAAATTTTTTTATCAACTTTTTCGAATTTCCGATTCTAGACAGATGTTTTGAGCAATTATAAATTATAATACTTTAATATAATTTTAATTTAATTATACATACATATGAGCAAACTAAAGTAAGGTAAACCTAATTTGATATTTTCTCTTTAAAGAAATACTACAAATACTTCACATTAAGTAATTTTTTCTAATTAATTTCACAAGTTCAAATATTCAAGACGTCTATAGTAGGGCAAATATCAAATTACTCATTAATAACAATATTATTCTTGCAGGCACACCGTTTAAAAACATCTATGTATTTTTATGCATAATTCACTTAATGATTTTAATTGCATTCAATTCCAGATTTCTACAACTGGAATAGAGTTCAAGTTATATATTGTGAAGGTGCATCGTTTATGGCCGACGTCGAAGCAGTTATTCCTGCAGTAAGTCTAAATATATATAGCACTTATATATATATGGTTTCCAACTTCTTATGTTTATTTTTAACAATGATTCACGTTTATCCAGGATATCACCCTTCACTTAAGGGGAGCAAGAATTTTTAGATCAGTAATGAGTGAACTTCTAGCCAAAGGAATGAAAAACGCCAGTGATGTAAGACTAGTTAATTGCATCCATAACTAAGCCTTCAAAGAAAAAAAAACATGCACGCACACGCACGCGCATACGCATATACATATATATATATATATATATATATAATAGATTTTCAATCTATATTAATATATATGTATATACATAGGTTATACTTGTGGGTAGCTCTGCTGGTGGATTGGCAACCATCCTGCACTGCGATGGTTTTCGAGCACTTATACCCAGTGCTAAGAGAGCAAAATGTATTTCTGACTCTGGTTTTTTCATTCGTGGGTAAGTTTCAATAATATACACATATACTAACTTGAGATTTTCGATTTAGTGACAATTAGTAAGTTAATTTAATTTTGTGAACTAACATATCTATGTTTTGTGGGCAACAGGAAAGATCTCCCTGGACTGAAGCAAAGAGATGAACTATTTGCTAATGTGTCTAAATTTCACGTATTATTCCGCTCCTCTCTTTGAATTACATGCATACAATGGGGAAATTAACATATTTGTGGACTTTGGGGGTTTATATTTTCTTCAACAATTAATATTATTATTGAAGGCATTTGCCCTAATACTTTATCTTTGTTGTAGAGGGTAGTTCAATCTTTGCCTACATCATGCACCACAAGAATGGATCCAAGTTTGGTGAGTTGCTTAGTTATAATTGTATATTCCACTTAGATATTCCCTCTTTCTTTTATGATTATGCTGGAAATATTAATCGTGTTGTGCAAAATTTACAGTGTTTCTATCCCGAAAACGTGGTTGCATATATTCAGACGCCACTCTTTCTATTAAACTCTGATTTCGATCGGTATCAGGTAAGATCTATTTTATAGATATGTAGAAACAAATTTAACATAAAAAAAAAAAAAAAGCATTTTACTTGAAACACTTACATTAAATAAAATTATTTAATTTTGGTAGCAAAAAAGATTTATATATTAAGAACATGATTTTATTAAACATCCTTTATTATTATTATTATTATTTTGATGTGTGATTAAATGTTTTTTCAGTTAAATGCCAATTTCAGACCTCAACCTGCCGACCTACCAGGCTGGGACCAATGCACTAATAGAGACCATAATATTTATTTAAAAAATTGCACACCTGCTCAATTACAAGTTATGAGAGGTACTTCAATTAATTATTAGTATTTTCAAATCTTTTACTATGATTGTTACTTATTAGTTAAAATCTAAATTATTGAAATTTAATTTCAGATTTTCGGACCACATTTTTACAAACATTGAAATGCATTGGTGATTCTCCTTCAAGAGGAATGTTCATTAACTCGTGCTTCATTCATGATTTCCTCTATAAACGCAATTATAACGGAGTACCCACCTTGGGAAATAAGGTAAGTTTACTTTCATATTACTCTTACATAGCCTGCTTACTTTCACATTCTATAGTCTTGGTATCTATTTTTTGAGGTTTATAAATAACCTTTTACTTGGTATATACACATGCACGCCCGCACGCGCGCCCGCACACACACACACACATATGCATGTTTGTTTTTCTAACGTGAAATGATGTTGATCAAGAATTTTAACTTGTAGACTATTGCAAAGGCTATTGGCGACTGGTATTTTGATCGGAGTTCTGTCCAAGAAATCGATACATGCACTGACTCTCCATTAGACTGTTACATGCCGTAAATTGTTTGAATATTGCCAGGGGAAAAGAAATGATCCGCCCATTGGCAAAATGTACGCTCACAAGACAAACATCTAAATGTATTCTTAGTGATGGATGTACCAAATATATTAAATAGAATAGCTCATTATACTACGATCATGTTCTGTGATACATGTAAATTAAGAATATATATATATATATATATATTTTAGTTTTGATAGTATCAATTATAAATTTAGCTCAACATCCTCCAATCAAATTTCAATATTTCAATGCGACTCAACTCAATTACATTACCAATTATAAAACATAATCATAAATCTATTAAATTCATAAGCAGATGTCAATATATCTCAAGAAATAAGGGCCCTCGAAAAAGTATATTAAAAAAATATAAAGAAGAGGACAATTAAAGCAATGCATTTAAAAATAACTGCAAAGTTGAAAATAGGCAGGTTGGCAGGACTTCTATCATAAAATCAATTCCAATAACTTCAACAATTGTCTGCAGAACAAGTTCTCTATAGATGTCAATGTATCTGAAGAAACAAGGGGAAATGAAAATCAATTTCGAGTGTAAAAATAAATATATACATACATACATACATACATATATATATATATATATATATAGGCAGGCAGGCAAGCAGGACTTCTATCATAAGATCAATTTCCAATAGCTTCAACAATTGTCTGCAGAACAAATTCTCTATAGTCAATGTATTTGAAGAAACAAGGGGAAATGAAAAACAATTACGAGTGTGAAAATGCGTATTTACATATATATATATATATATATCATAAAGAAGAGAATAATTTTAAGGGAATTCATGAAAACATTTTAAACTATTGAGGAGCCCAATCCAATCAATGTTTTGATGAACTCTAATCTAAAATCTGGAAAAAAAAAATGAAATTTTGATTAAATTTTCGTAATTTAATGAACTATTCGTAAAAATTGTGTCCGTGTCTTTTTTTTTTAAAAATGAAATTCATAAAAATTTTGGTTGGATGAACCAATTTAAGATTGGGATTTTTACAAAAAATGTCCTCTAAAATTATCATGCCATGCCAGTTCCAGCTATGATTTTAGTCTAAAATCAGATGAAAATTAAAACTGTCATAAAGGATTAAAAATGAAAACCTTAAACATAAAAAATAAAAACTCAAACACCTTATACTTACAGGATGATTTTTGTAAAATTCCCATTTAAGATGCAAGCTTCAGGTAGCAACCTGTAACACTTAAAATTTAAGGTTGCATATTTTAAAAACATGTAAAGTTCAAATAACAAAGTGTAATTAACTTAGTGCTATGATTATTACGTAATCTATCATTTTTGTTAGGGTCATTTCTGTTGTGACTTGCGCAAGTGCACGCAGTCGTACAAGTAATATAAAGTGAGTCGAGTGTTGAATCCACAGGGATTGTGATTTGGCCCGTGAAATTGACTCGTGTTGTTTATCTAAATTGATCAAACTAAGTGGTAGTTTTGATTTTCTAAATAAATCCTAACTTCTTAGTAAAAACGACTTGCGAAATACAATAATAACAAATAACCAAAGCGAGAAAAACAAGTGCAAGGTGGTTTCATTCACGTAATTTGCTATTCTAATCCAATCCCTAAGTTGAGTGGTTTCGTGGTTGTGTGAAGCCTAGGAACGAATATATCCACAATCTCTCTCGAGCATTGCGGAATTAATTCATATAATTCCTCCAAGCCCAAGACTAACTAATTCTCATTCAATTAAACCCAACTTTAGAAGTATTTGTATGAATTTTTAAACACTGCCTCAAGGCTCAATCAAAGTTAAATTCATTCTTATGCAACTTTAACCCAATTGATCTCGTCTAATTAGAGCTAATATCGCGAATCGTCTCTCGACCTTATCACGATTCTCAAATTCGATAATTAGGGGTGATCAAACCCTAACCACGTATTAAATCATTAAACAAGAATCACACAACAAAAAATCTACGAAAACAAATTCAAACTCATGGAATTTTCATAAAATAGCAAAAACGATGAACTACACCATCCTTACACTTAATTGAAATTAGTTCATAATGAAAACAAACATAAAAACGAAATATGGAAGAGAATTCATGAAAAAAGAAGAATGAACTTATTTGCTGGAAATTTCAGGCGCAAAACTCCTTTCGTTCGGTTGTTCTTCCCTTCAATCTTGATTTCTCCCTTCTTTCGTTCTTCACAAGGATCACCAAAAGATGAAAAACAATGAAAGAAAAAGTTCTAAAGAATAAAACCTAGCTAAAAAACGTGAACCGTGGCCGCCCTCATATTTCTGGACTTAAAAAGGGCAGAAAAACCCTAGAGACACCTTCCAAAAATAGAGTCCTAATCGCACTAGGAAGGTTGTAAATTTCTACCGCGGATTTTGGGTACGTACCCAAAATATTTTGGGTAAGTACCCAAATTAAGATTCGTCCAACACTCCACTGACTGAAGTTGGGTACATACCCGAAATATTCTGGGTACATACCCAAATATATAGATTCGTTTCTTCTCAAAATCTCTGAAATTGGGTTGGTACCCGAAATATCTTGCGTAGGTACCTAACTCTTGATTCCACTTTTTTGTATCCTTTATAGTATTTTTGCCATCTCACCTACAAAACACGATTTATCTCAAATTTAGGCAAAAAGAAGTTCAAATGGAGAAAATTACATGATAAGTCCATCAAAATAAACATAAAAACCAAGTAGAATTACGGACTTATCAATTTCCATCCCTTATGAGTAGGTTTGGTTTAATTTTTTGTTCTTTACAGATACTCTACATAGCCTTGTATGAATAAAGTTCAAGAGATAAACTAGGTTACGGTAGTAACCTTGCGTGGTTTGGATTTGTCTGGTAAAGCATTTTTTTGTTGTCAATCTTAGAGACCATGTGTATCAGCAACGCTAAGAGCAAAAATATTCGTGATTTGGTTGAGGTAGGACCTTGTAATTTCTAAGATTTTATCATAAAATAAAGGATTAATACTTAGTGAGTGATTTAATTTCTGCAATTGCATTTCGATAAGTGTAATTTACTTCATAATCTCTATATATTTGTTTTTTCTTTGTCATTACTTTTATTATAAAAGTTTTTTATTTGTTTGTTTCATTTTTATTCTTTTTTCAAGATTCATTTATTAAATTGAGGGGCTATGTTGGATTTCTACATTTTTTTTGTATTTTTAGTCTATATGTGTGAGTATTTATGTACTTATTTATTCTAGTTATTTTGGAAAAATATTTGAACATGATTTCTTTTTTGACAAATTTATATATTGATCTATTTAAAAATTAAAAAGATCTAGTATATTTGAACAAATAAATTAAATTAGAAAATGAAAATCAAGATGTTTATTTTTAGGACAAAAAAATATTATTTATAGAAATTTGTGCATAACATGGGCCTAAAGGTAAGTATTTTATGGTCTCGTTCGGTTGGTGGGAATATGCTAGATTGGCTGCGGTCATCCCGGGTTTATATGCATTTGATTGTGAAGATCGAATGAGATGGGTAATCGGTTAATATTGGATGAGCCGAAACTATTCATGAGATATCTCATTAATTCTATCTTGGGGTGTCGGGTGAGATTAAGACGGGTGGTTTAATTATTGGTTTGGAGTGCACGGTGAAATGACGTGGGTACCCCTAATTGTGGCATGGTAGATTACAAGTTTGACCTTTTTAGGTTAAAACTCATACTCCAAGAACGTGCCCTAATTTTGCACTTTCCCCATTCTGTTGAAGCGACGGCAGTGAAGTCAGAGATCCTTCAAATCTGGAATCTGGAAATCATTCGGCAAATTTTGTGGTATCTTCATCCCTAGTACAATCTATGGACAGTTCCATGTAGCCCCTTCCCTTTTCCCCCCTCCAACAACTCTCCATTGATTGTGCAAACTTTATGCAATTTTTTTTTTTTTTTTTGGGTTGCTGCCTTGTTGTTCTATAGTGGTGTGGAGGCCTAGGAAGCGTGCAACGCAGTCAGGAGTATCTTTGGGGAAGGTACGTATTATCCTCTTTTTTAATTCTTATCGGGACATGCAGTTACCTTTTTGCTTTGTTGAAGAAGGGGGGAGGGGTGAACTGTAGTTAGATCTGTGACTTCCACCACTGAAATTGTTGCTGGGAGTAAGCAAACATATGTTAGCTATTTTTTCCATGTATATTATCCGTCATTCGACATGATTCTGCCATTTTTAATTTGATTTTGGATTGACCTTCACCTGAGACCCATACTATGCAGTAATATGTTGGCCAAAAACTTGTGTTTTTTGATGTATTCCTTCATTTTGTTGCGTTAATGTGTTGTTAAGTTTCTGGGTTGCCATCATAGGACATTTTGCAATGCGGCACCAACCACTTGAAGCACTCGTACTGTTACCGTAGGCCGCGCAAACGCTCGAACAATCGCGGTAGCTGAATATTTTTAGTACAATGTAGTACAAATTCATAGGTCAATATTTTTGACCACAACAGTTACATTTAGTGCATGGTGTGGTCAAATCAAGTATTGGGGTTAGAGTCTATATTAGATAAATCGAGTCTCATAGATGGGTTTCCCAATGTATGCTCGGTTTAGTTAATGGCCTTTAACAACTCAATTATCTTCCTACACGTAAATAATTGTCAACTGCCTTAATTAGTGGTTAATAACCATATTAACACTTCAACCCTGTAATTCACATACTTGGTCTTGTGTGCTATGTGGCACTATAAATGAAGGACATCAACACTCCTTATGTACACCCCTCTACTAGCATTAAATCATTGCTCAGTTACCCTTGCTTCGACAGGGCCCCTCGCAATCCCCGTCCACAAGAGGCTGTGTTATACGAAAGTTTTGTCACGTAGTGCTCAAACATAATGAAACAATGAAATGAAATAAAATATTAACGTACAAAACACATAGATCTATAGTTGAATGCAAACTTTTGTACTTGTATGTATAGTTTTGGTGTTCTTTTTGTAGTACCACAAGATTACTGAAGCGTACATGATCATGGGAGAGTCAGAGTGGAAAGGCCTTCGAAAATTTTTTGAACCCCTGTAGCTATTTCATCCATCCTAATATCTGGAGTTAATAACCATTTCAGACAATTCGGTTGAGGAGGTCAATCCAAACTTTGTTCATAACTTGCGAATGATTTGTCGCGTGTAGCAAACACTAACAACCGTTCATCGCATCAGTCATTGGGGACATCATTATGGAATTATCTCGATCCACTTGACGGGCCGAATGTGCAAGGTAGTCAGGATTCGACTGCACGGGCAAGCGGTGCGTAACACTATGACCACCAAAAATAATCATCAAGGCAATTTTAACTTCAGCCCATTCCCACAAAACCGTTGATATTGTTGCTGACTCCTTCGATAGCTCAGGCGAGGAAGACGAGGCTCTGCTGGGCTCGGAGGCCTCATCATCCATCGCTTCACAAACCCTCCATGCTAAGCCATTCGACATATTCGGTTAGGCTTGGAGATGGTCGGTACTATTATGTTACAAGGGTTTGTTGCGTTATATTGTGGTCCATTGTATCGCTTGTGTGTTGTATTGTTTTGTTGTTCAACTAATAGGTAAATTGTGCCCGTTATGTTTTCTATCATTATCATTCAAAACGCCATAGCTTGGCGTCCCCACCATGAGTTATGGATATTGATACATTTAATTTCGTGTTTGGGATGATGTTGTCGGGCTATGTTCCGCGGTTAGGCACTCTCTATTGTTAACCTTGTTCAATCTGCTTGTACTGTTGTTCAATTGTATACATGACATCGTCTGTGTTTAGTTGTTGCGTTCATGTTTTATATATATGATCTAATAGATCCTCTTGCGCTAACTGGGGCAAAGTTTAGTTTAATACTACCATGTTTAGAACTTCTCATATGTGCTAAACCAACAAAAATAATTAATTTAGCTTCGACTAAATGACTCACGTATTTCCAACTTGTCCCGGGTTATACTTCTTTACAAAGCAGCGCAGTTCTGGACTAATGATTTGGCGGAGGTTTTCACACAAAGTTCACTTGCAGACAATACTTACAGAGGCCCAAGATATACCTAAGTTTGCAGTGCCTTCATTCAACAATAACAGTTTACTCGCGAAGCACCAATAGGCGTACCAATGCATGGAAATTTGCCGTAGGCACAACTCATCACGAAGCCATAATTTGTGTAACTGGATAAACCAACCAAACTAAATGGGGGGAACAGATTCAAAACAGCGTGGCAACTTCTCTCTATTTTTGCCGTTGTGTGAAACACGAGTCAGAACCAAGAAAGATGGGCTTTGTCCAAAAAGGTAAAACCAAACTACATCCAAGCTATGAGGGCAATATCGGGATTTCACTTAGTCAATTCATACTAGGTCCCTAATCTGCAAACCACACCATATTGTTCCGAAAATATATGTCCACCTACAGATTCTTCTCACCTTATCCCTCAAACTAAATGCCATATCTATTCGCAAGTTATTCCCAACTACTCTCAAATCTGCACTCTACCCACAACAAGTTTTTCTTCTGAACCAAACGCTTATATGATTTTTTTTGGACAAATTTAAATATGATCTATTTAAAATATCAAAAAGATGTAGCATATTGAAATATAAATTAAATTAAAAAATCAAAATCAAAATGTTTATTTTTAGGACAAAAAAATAATATTTCTAGAAATTCGTGCATAACATGGGCATAAAGGTTAGTATTTTTATATACTAATAAATGGTCACGTTCAATGCCTTTGTAAAATAAAAATTAATATAAAATTTCTTATATGAATGAAAATTTTTTAGTATTCATTAAATTGAGACAAGGAAAATTGAAAATAAATGAAATAAAATTATATGATTGAAAAATAATTATATAAGAGCATTTAAGAATTATTTCATAGTATGACAGGGGAGAGAAAAGAACGAGAGAGGAGGATTAGGAGATAGACCGATAGTCCCCAAATTTAAGAGATCAAGACAGTTATGAAAATGGGTTATCTTTGCTTCTCCTTAATAGCAACAAATATGCACATCCACAACTTGTTGAATATTGAGATAATTATTTCCTAATACGGATCTCCTTTTTCTTTTGATATGATGCATGCTAAGATTAAGGCTAAATGTTATCCATAAAATCAGCAACCTAATTGGGACAATTATATATCCATTTCTAAAACAAATCAAAAGGACTCCTTTTTTATATTAGTACGATCGGGCACACTCGATTCGTGTGCAAAATAAACTAAAACTATAAATAATTAATATAAATTAAAATAGTTATTAAATTGTATGCACTATTATATTTTTGTCATTAAAGATGCATTTTTATTAAATTTATTGTAGAGAATTGTTTAAAATAAAAATTAAAATTGAAAGATTAATAAATAAATAAAAATAAAAAGTTAAACAAAGATAAAAGAGGATATGAATATTATAATATATATATACATGTGTGTATATATTAATGATTTGTAGATAATTGAAAAAAGAAAATAACCTAAACGCACGCTAAATAGTGGGAGCGGAGAGTGGATAGAGAGTGAAAGAGCCCAATGTGGTTATTAACCCCAAACGCTCTCATATATATAGTAGAGAAAAAAGAGCCTTTTCAAAAATGGATTAGTCATAAAATTTATTTTTTACCCTTTCAAATACTTACAGCTTATCTCAAATGATCTATATAAGTAATTTAACCAAAGAACTTCCTGCTTTTTACGAATCGTGATGCATTGAGATCTAGAGTTCGCTTCTGCAAATCATGTCTCCATATATTTATTAAATACCTTTTGTAATTTGAAAGATCCAAAGCATAGAGCAAACCACATCCATCGTAATGACTGAGACCTTTCAATTCAAGTTGGAAAATATTTTACAAAGTTCAACTAAATCTTAGAAATTTTTGCAACCCAAGTCAATCAAGGGACATTCAATACATTAATGCGTAACAAGTAACTGATAGTTTCCTCAATTGCACTAATAATATGTGTGACTATACCAAACCGACAGAATTTTAAAATCAGGAGGTTCTATAAATATTGCCCTCATTTTATACTTAAACAATTGTCTTGACACATTCAAATGCTTAGCTCCTCTCCACCTCCCCTTCCCAATAATCAACCCAGAATTGAAAAGAAAGAAAATGGCGCCTTCTCTACACATGAACTTTTTTTCTCTTGCACATATTTATTGTTGTCAGTTTTTCTTGTATTTGCATCACAATACATCATCAAAAAAAGAAAAAAGAACACCTGAATTGCTGAAGCAATTTGGCCACAAACCCGCAATCCTAATTATTGCGTTTATCTTCTTGGTTCCTTAAAAATGTCACCCTTCTCGAGTTAGCCCATGATATTGTCCTGTAGGGTACGAAGCTGCATACGAAGCATCATACGAATTCGAACATCTCGGAACCCTTTGTTGACGATTCCAGTTTTGAAGGATAATATAATTCTTGTATGGGCAACTATAGAACGGCACTTTTTATTATGGATGAATTACCTGAGATCTTCCAAAGTGGCAGCTACGCGAAAAATGACTGATAAAGTGCAGGCTGCTTGGGCAGAAGCTCAGCGCTGTGATAAAAGCTTTGATCAACCACCTAGAAGGGAGAACCGGTAATATTGTGAACGCCTCAGAGGGTTTTCAAGATGCTTGTAGTGTTCTCTCTGCGGTTACTTATGATCTATTAGCTAGAATAACTAATTATTGTAAAAATTATACCATTTGGATCAGAGTTTAGAGATTGCTCATATTATTGCGAATATAGGTCAATATTAATGGCCACACGACCTTGCTTGAGAAAGTTGTAATCATGAAATTGATTGAGGGATAAAATAATTTTTTCTAGAATTAAGGATTCTTATCCTTACAACATTTTTCTCACATGATAGTGCAATATACATTATATATCTATTGCATTTATAAAAGGTTATTACACCTTCTACTGTTAAATTTTCCTGTATACCGTATAGCAAAAACTGTTGCAAACAAAAAATTGATTGAGGAACTTTTTGAAGTTTGACGAGGCGCATCAGTTGGTGGTCGACGCGATTTGTTTGGCTGTGGGAAAACAATCTTTTTGTTTATCTCTATTAATGTTTAGAGAAAGGTCCTAAACCTCAAGGGGTTATTTGTAATTTTTAAAATTATAGGACTAATTTGTAATGACACAATACCTCAAGAGGTGTAGACGTAATGTATCGTAAAAAAAATGAACAATTCAATTTATGTCTCCTATTAATTTAGTTCGAGGTAATTGCATCTATACCAATTGGGAGATTGTTGCATTATACTTGTGATGCGGTCCGGATTTGGTTGGTACACGTATCCGAGTACTTTCGCACTTCCGTATAGTATTTGCTGGTAGCCCACCTGCTAAAGAGGGAAGAACGCACGTGAGACTAGCCGGTTTTGCCCCGGCGTAGGCTCTCCGACGCTCAAGTCAGTGGTGGGTTCAAGAAGAAGATGAACAGTAATGATATTATCTTGGCTTGTAAGGCAAGAATATTTCTTACCCCTGAGTGGAGAGCCATGTGGAGCTTTTATATGAGAGTGAGGAGCCTGATGCGACATGGTTGGTGGGATCCGGTCACCCTCAGCCCTGTAGCTGTTATAATAAGTGCCTTTTGTCCCCCCTTTTCCCAATCTTTGGCGGCTATCCTCACTCATCATTAATGAGGGGTCATACCCGGCATTAAAGGGATATCTTGGGCATTTATGACCAAGGATTGTATTTATGACTTGGCATTTAATGCGCCCACGTCTGATGGGATGGACCCATGTGCCAACGTGATGCAGTAGGTGGCAGCGGGCTGCGTCTGTCAGTAGTCTCCAGCCGTATTTGTCCCGCCAAAATTCCTATCTTAGTAATGGTTAAGTCTGGGATTTGGCCCTCGATGAGGGTGCCATCGAGGGCATGTTCCCCCTTCGAGGGCACCCTTACTAAACTGTTGCAGGATTTTGTAAGGGGAACGAGGCTGGCGTGTGTAGGTGTGCCCTTTCGAGGGCAGCAATTCCACACTTAACAGATTAGTGACTTTGGGAGATTGTGATGACGTGGCATGGTGAAGCGGCATTTAACTCATCATTAGCCCCCCCACTCTTGAGTATGACGAGGACGTCAGCCTTCAAGAGTGCATTTATGAGCAGGATGTCAGGCGTCTTTTCATTTTTTGAATTTGAATCGGCATTGGGGAATGGGGAGCCGCACCTTTTCGGCCTACCCGTCCACGCGCCTAGTTTGGGGGACGTGTCGTGTCCCAGCCATTAATTTTGGGCGGCCGGAAGGGTTTTTCACTCGAAAGGGCGTGCTTGGTCGCCATTATTGGCAGGCTTTTTGGGGTCGTCGCGCCCGAGGTGCCATAATGGGGGGTGGTTTCCCGTATAACCTATAAATAGTTTGCAAGGCTTCACCACAATCCGATTTTTTCTCCCGCCTGCTATTCTTATTCAGACAACTGACTCAAGGATTCCCACCACACGACATTTTCAAAGTTCTTCGTCGCCATTTCAGGTGAATCCCCCTTTCTTTTCAAATTTTCCTTTTTTACGAAACACCCTAGCCGCCATGGGACCCAAGAGAAAAATACTGGACGACTCTGACCCACGCCTGAGGACTTGGCGGCGGAGAGGGAGGTTCACCTCCCCTCCCAATCGTTTCAGGCCCTGGGGCGGGTCGCGCCAGCGAGGACACAGGGGCTCGCTCGCCGGGGCGCCGTCAGTGGCGGCACTAGAGGAGAGGCGTCGGGTAACGCGCAGAGGAGAGCTCGCCCCCGCCCTAGGAGGTGGCCGTCGGGGCCCGGTAGGGGAGACACAGGACCGAGCGCGTCCCCGTCAAAAAGCCCAAAACACGAGGTGCCGGGATGGGCAAGTTTCAAACAAGCTTCCCTCCTCGGGATATGACCAGCACATCACCGTGGCAGAGGTTGAGAAGATCAGTGGAAGAATATGGGGTCCAGTTCCCCATCCATATGCCGGGCCCCACGGAGAACATTGTGGAGCCAAGGGAAGGATGTGTGGCCCTCAATCTTCATCACTTCGAGGCGGGATTGCGCCCTCCCGTTTTCCTCCCGAAGTCCGGCGGTTGCTGGAGTTTCCCGGGGTTTGCCCTTGTCAATTGGTGCCGAACTCTATCATGACATCATTGCCTCGTGGTGATCATGAAATGTTTTAGGAGAAGAGGCAAGCCCGGCCAATTTTTTGGAGTTCTTCAGATCGAACGAGTCGGTTCGGTCGGGCCCTGGCGCATCAGCAGATGATGGGCCCGGGTTCCTGTATTTATCAGCCCGTTCTGGCTCCTCGAAGGTGTTGGACGGCTTCAAATCTTCATGGATCAGGATGGAAGAGGAAGTTCGTCTTGTGGAGGATCGAGGGCAATTGTGGATGTCCATCGACTTGGCGTCAGCCTCCCATACTTAATCGGAATCAGTCCACGAGGAGCCCAGCTTTGACGAGGGGAAAGTGGAGGACTTGGCGAAGATGGGGAGGATGTGCGCAGTTTATCTAACTTCCGAGGATATACTTCGCGGCAGTGCGCCCGCCTCTCGAACGCCACTGGCGACCCCGGCCTCGGCGAGCGTCCCGGTACGCGGTGTCAACCTTATCGAGAGCCACCTTAGGGCCTAATCTTCGTCCCTTGTTTTTCTGCGTTTTGTAATGTTTCTCGAGGCTTTAGCAGGGTAAGGTAAGTTTTTTTTTTTTTTTTTTTTTTGGCAGCTCTAGGAAATTCTGATGGACGCACGTAGGCTTTGTTGGCGAGGCTCGATCGTCAAAGGCGCCAAAGTCAGCCCCCTCGACCTACGGTGACGCCGTTCCACAGACCCGTCACTCAGAAGGCGAGAAAGTCAAGAAAACATACCGGGACCGGAGAAGGTTCCAGCCAAGAGGTTGGGGCGGAAGAGACGGAGGCTGAAATTCCTCAACCAGTCGAGGGGACTACAGCAGGAGGGGTGCCACCGGCTGAAGAGGCGACGGCCCCCGGCGGCGATGAGGGTGGCGCTCCGCCCCCGGAACAAACAGCGCCTCCACCTGAGGCTCCGCTACAGTGCCGACTCCAGCTCCTAGGGCGCCGGCCCCCGCTGCTACTTCGAGGCCTTTCGTCAAGGCCAACATCAACTGGGGCACCCTCTGAGGCCTCGCCTCGAGTTAGGGTGAGTTCTGCTAGCCCCCCCACTGGGACGACGCAATCAGCGCCTTCGACCCGGCCAAGTCCTAGGGATGCCGCCCCTCGAAGGGTCTTGCCGGTTGTCTCGATTCGTGAAGAAGCACTGAGGGCTCTCGAAAGAGGGCGGCGGATGAAGAGGCTGCTCGTGGGGCCAAGAAGCAGAAGCCAATCCCCACGGGGAAAGGTAAAAGGGTGGCAAGCCCTGAGCCTCCGGAAACGGATGAGGAGGACGAGATCCTCAAATGTGTTGACGCGGGGCCCAGTAATCCTGTTCACCTCGGGCAACACCACTCCAATCTTCGTATCACTGGGATAGGGGCCAACGAGACGGATACGAAGATGAATTGGCCCTTCTCCGGGGCCTTCAGTTCCCTAACGACCATAGGGCGCTACTGAAGTGCTCCATGGCTGATCTGGAGACCAATCTGGCCAATGCTTTAATCGGGGTAAGGATTCACTCCTTAAAATTATTTTCATCTCCCCTTAATTTCTTTACTCATTTGCCGACCTTATGGGCAGGTGGTTGCCCCCTTCTCTCACCATTTCCTCCGTCGCGCGAGCGTCTTCCGGCGGGGGAAGAACAAGTACAAAAGGCTCCTTCGAGAGGAGAAGAAAAAGAATAAACAGGCGCCGGCCGAGGTGGAAAAGCGTCTCGA